>JAQFXU010000400.1:0-56526 GCA_034693705.1 Spatulosminthurus flaviceps | reverse complement strand
TTGGTGATGAAGGAAAATATTCCAGTAAGGTTTTTTGATTCGCCGGTACTCTCCAATTCCCGCGTTTAACCATTCTTTCAGCCAGAGTTAGTCCCACTAACTGGAATACATATATGTAGCAGGTTAAAAAAATTATTGCTTCCAAAGTAAAATCACCTTACAGTCGGGCTAAGTGCTATGCTCTAGCTTCAATTCAATGTAATAATAATGGAAACATGTAAAAGTACGTACTAATAACTATAAGAAGACACACATTAACAAATACTCTAAATAAAATTAATACACATCGTCAGCTAAAGTGCAAAAGGGGCTATAATTTTCGTAACGTTATGGAAAAAACAAAATTATAGCCCCTTTTGCACTTTAGCCGGCGATATGTTCCTCAAGATCCTATGAATTAGGAATATGGGAAGTATCAAAACTGAATGAGATTTTTCCAAAGGATGAAACTACTATGTGATGAGATTAACAAATAAAAGTGGAATTTAATTAAAAATTTTCATACTTTTTTATTTCGTCCAGAAATCAAAAATCATCGGAATGTGTAACATTTTTCATGGAAATTTGTGTCGTGTGTGGTAGTGACAAAAATCGAATGTTTTTTTTTTGAAAAACATTTTAATTTAATTGCTATTTACATTACGTCACACTTGATGCCTTTTGTGGGCAATATAGAGAGAGGTCACATTTCCTTCCCTTTTGTCTACACTATAATAACATGTACAATTTATTTTAGTGATTAATAATAATAATAATTAATAATAATTATCTGTAAAATTAACTTGGCTTCTTGTTTATATATTTATGTCTGTATGCAATTACATACGCAACTCACGCGATATACATATCGAACGCTTTTCAACTCACCACTTTTTTGTAATATTACAAACGTTCACCTACACAATATAACGTCGAGTGTATTTACAGGAGAAGTCGAAAACAATGATAAATCTGAATTACAATAAAAACTTAAAAGCACAACAATCATATTCCTTCCATAGCAAGAATGTATATACACACTACACTCTAATCTTAACTTAAAGGGTGATACTCCATTAATTAAAACTAGGATGAAATATCATCCGAAAATTTACAATATGTTATATAGATTTATATATAATTATAGCGAATGCTAAAAAGTCCAACTTGTTTTTTTTTATGTTAGGACAATATTTTTTATCATCACTTTTGTCATCAAGAATTTTTATGAAAGAATTCATAATTGAATTTTTTTTTCTTTACTGAAAGGAACTATCACTACAAAAGTCCATATGATTTTTTCAATTAGATCTTTTACACAAGTGAGATTTTTAGAGTTTATCTTTTGGAGATCTTTGATTTTTTAAATAGCGTAATGTATTTTTCTATGCTTATGTACCTAGAATTTTTAAATACTAATTAAATGGTATTTTTTTCTAAACCTATCCTCGCTCAAGATTGTTTTAGAGAATTCCCTAAAAGACTTTCCAACTACAGTCAATACATATATAGAATATTATAATATCTATATGCTACCTTATAATATATTACGCACGTTTCAATTTTCTCCCAGCATGTTGTCCTCCTCGAGAAAAAAAAATCTCATTCGTTACTATATGTACGTAGCTTAACCCTACATGGCTATATAACTATAAGAGGGAGGAAATATACATTTCCGCTCCTCAATGATTACCTCCCGACACACAAGAAGTAAAAGTACCACAGTAAAATGTATAAGTACTCGATTGTACTTATGGCCTTTTAACATTATGACAATTATAGCCTACAATATAGCCCTATACTAACTCTTTCGGTTTTACTCTTCAATATTTTTATAACATAGGAGGGAATGAAAAAAACTTAACAATCATCTCGTCCTTTACTACATACCAAGATATTCGAAATATTTTTAACGCTTTTATACTAAATCTACTAAAATTGTACACGCGGCAATAATCATAGCTATTCAAGGGGGAGATGAATAACCATGAAATCGGACTCATATTTAGTGCTAATAAAATATTACGCTCGTAGTAGCTAAATTCTCCGTCCTATGCTATGTAATGGAAAGCTAATGTTTTTTTACTTACTACCGGCGACTGATACTACCACGGTGTATATGAAAATCTGTCTTTGTAACGTTGACTATACCTGTAGAGAGAAGAGTTCCTTAAGGAAATCGGGAGTAAAGGGTTAAAATCACACTAAAATTCTGAGGAATGTCTACTAAAAAATGATGCTTTTAAAACAAATGTTTACTATATAATTCCTCCAATAATTCTATCCCACATTATTGTTGGTTCATTTTAGACATGTGTGTGAAAAAAATGAATGGTAAAACATCCACTGTATTTACCCTCTGATTTAAATCTACATTGGCTCTATATGTATTTATATAATATAGTGCGGAAAGGAGCGTGAAATCATTCAGAAATGCCAGATGTATAAAAGCAAATAATATAAAGAACTACAAGGATTTTGACAATAATTCCAAAGTCTGTCATAGTTTCATTGGGTACAGAGTGTGCCAAACAATGGAATTTAAAAAAAAACTGGAGGTACATGGCGGAGGCATGTTTTAGAAAATATTGTCGTAAAATCCGCATTTACCATTTGTTATGGATGTAATTTAGCATAATTTATTCGAAAAGGTTGGAGACTCATGCGAGGTGATAGTGGCTATAGGGAATTCGAGATACCTTTTTACATGGTTTTTTTCTCCTATAGACTCTGTGAAGGGCTATTAAATTATTTATAGCAACTGCTTCCATACCTTGCATTTTCTAACTATGACGGTTGTCGTAGTAGAAGTAGCAGAGTAAAAGGATAGGGGAGGAATTATAAATGGGAATGCTTATTAGGCAGTGCATTATGTGGGAATGAATAATAATTTGTAAGGTTTTTAATGCATTGACAATAATAATAATAATTATTATTGTTGAGTAAACTACAAGAGGGGCTAAAGACTAAACCGGCAATTCACTGGAAAAAAATACTTGGCAATGAAAAGGATGATAGGACTGTTTGTATTAGGAGGAGTGTAGTAGAGCGAGGATGTTAACTTGAGGATTCCTGTATTTCCTATATTGAAGGATTTAACTATTTTTATACTATAGTAAATTATGCTAAAAGTACGTCTTTACATATGTTTTTTTATATGCTTTTTCTCATCTCTCTATTAAAATCACGTAAATGTTAACTGTTGACTTTACAACTTTCTATGGTTATTTTTATTTATATAAGGGAATTAAATTGAATTATAACAGCGAGTAAAGTTACATACACACTATGGGGATTACCAATAATATACTCATTACCCTCGAGCGGAATACGGTTAAAATCTGTTGGAATGTATAGTTGTATGTAATATATGTGGTAGGAAAAGTAAGTGTGATTACATGGAAATAACATATATATTTTTATATTATTAAATTAACTGGAGATTTTTACTTAAGACTAAATACTTAGAAAATAACGGGGAGAGCCCGACGGAAGTCATTCGAACCGTTACCGTTTGGGGCTGCAGCGGGATTTTGATGATGTGCCATTTGGTATGGATTCTGACCATTGGGTATAGGACCATGATGACCATACTGAGCCATGTGAGCTAAACTAGGATGACCAGTGGGGGGATGGATTCCGGCTTGAACTTGATTTAGTTGAGAGTAGTAGGACGCTAGAGAGGAGAAATGAGGTGCAAAGTTACCCCCAGCTGAAGTGACTGTCATGGAGGGTGAACCACTATTATTCTCATCCGGTGTACCCCGAGAGAGTGAGGAATGTCCGGAATTTTTGCTCGACGTGCTAAGCACCAGTGGATCCGGGGTAGCCGTCGCGGACTCGTCATGTGAACTACTCTTGGGTGAGTCTGACTCTGTCGACTTGCTGCCTCCATGGAGTAATTCGTAACGCTCGTTTGCATTCGACGTCGGTGTTGATCCTGAGGATAGACCAGAAAAAAAGGGAAATTATTAATCAGATCTCTCTACTTCTTTCCAAAAGTCTCATGGCTCATTAGTTTTTTTCAAAGTCCTTCCTTCACCGCCCAACTAATATGCTACATCTTTTTATCTCTCTATCTTTACAAGGTTAGGGTCCTAAAAATGACCATTTATTTCACACAAGCCAAATAGCTTGCATTTGAATTCCTTAAATTTCCAAAATAATTTATATCGAAAACCAACTGTTCTAATCAATCTCCCAAAGCTTTTATAAACTCAATAGTACAATTATTCCCTAAGAATATGACCATGGAGCATGGGTAAAAACATGAACAAAAACACATTGAAACAGACATGGGCAAACTTTTTAAACTTTAACTACAATTTGAAGTAGAAAAATACATCATGAATTCTTGCTGAGGATTCCTTGAACGTGCCAAAGAGCTAAAAATTTACGAGTGACAAATTCTTTTGACCTTACGTCAGAAATTGGATAGTCATCCGCACAAAATATTATGAATTCCCCAAGGAAAAAATGTTCAACTCAAAGAAATAAAAAAACCTGATTATAGTTTGTTGTCATAGCAAATAATGAAGATAAATTTCCAATTGGCTTTTAGAGAGCACGGCTCATGGAGACATACAAGAAAGACTATATCGGTCACATCAAAAAGACAAGAATTATTTGAAATTTGAGTGGCTCTGCCAATAAGCAAAAGCTAATATTTGGACGGACGTGTGAACAAGGATAAGTATGAGGAGTCTGTATAAAAATACGTACATAAGAAATATGAGGTTGTCCGTCAATTGAGTGCTAGTTAATAACAATGATAACATAGTCATGTTTGAACTTCTCATTCTCAAATGTATTGAGAAGAGTTTTGTGTGTTTGCAAAGAGAGAGAGCTAAACAAGTGGGTATAGCATTGAGAAAAAGGGGTAGGAGAGGTTTATTTGATGTACAATACTTACCAGGTGCGAAGTGCTTATTAGGACTGCCCGTATCGAAATATCTAGAATTGCCCGAGTCCAGATAAGATTTCCCAGCAGCGGCTTCCTGCATATATTTGGCTGCGGCTGCTGCAACTGCCTCAGCAGAAGGATACATGGAACTGATTGCTGCTGCTGAGTACCGATACTTATCATCCATCCCCGAGTAGGCTTTCATCGCATCTTGCATTGAAGAGACCACTTGATGAGCTGTTGGGGAAGTGACTGCAGCCGCGGCTGCGGCCGCAGCCAAACTGCCCGCCGACATTGAATTATGCATTGCAGAGCCAAACCCTGCCGATCCATATGCGCTATTGTAATAACTTGACATTTGAGCCGCTCCTGGTAAACCCGCTGTAAATATACACACAAGAAAAAAACCAAAGATGAATATACAATTATTAACAAGTTGTGGTGGTGGTTTTTTTTTTACTCTCCAACAATTTTTTTATTCCCATCCTTTTTACCCATACTGTACTTTACGAGTTTTTAATTGTAAAATCCTGCCAACTTGATTTCCTTGGATTTTTATCACTCTTCCACATAAAATATGACAGCTATTATTTGCACCTCCTCACTTGACACCAACATAATAACAATTACTTTTTTTATACATGTACGAATATTCATTTTACCACACATTTAACAGCAAATCCTCCAACCATTTACATTCAAAGTCATAAAAATCTTCACAAATTTTTCAGGATTTCCACGTTTTTCTGTGAAAAACCTGATCATATTCATACAATCTACCTCATCTTCCCTACCTTAAGAGATATATTTCTAAACCCAAGAACCACTATCCTTCTAAAAGTACATCCATCATGTACAAAGCACCATGAGAGAGCACCCATGTAGAACTATTTTTTAAGTGTGTATAGAAATAAGAGAGAGAGAGAGAGAGAGAGAGAAATACACTCTAAACTGTAAAAAGTAACAACACAAAAGATCTTTTCCAACTTCTTCCCTTTTCCCTCTATTCATCAAAATTCAATTGAAAATAGCTAAATTGACTCTTCTACGCACACAGCCATTGTAATTATGATAATAGGTAATGATAATAATTACAAGTAGGTGGGGTCCACTTGTATAGCTAACGTCGTTGTTATTCTCACAACAAATTACACACCACATTTTATAACCAGCATCCAATAAATTCATTTCTTTACACACATCATCCTTCACCTACCCTATCACATAATATGTATCACCATTTTATCACCATCAAGGCTCCTTACGTTGGTGTTACGGGCCAAATTAATTTCAATTCCACGTCAACCATCGAGTCAAACTCATAGTGCTTTGAGCCAAAGAACCCTCTCTATACTTTATAGCGTATATCCCTTAACATTAAAATACATACAGACATAATTCCAGATGGAAAAGTATACAAATGGTCCCAGATGCTCCTACGATGTACTTACATTTCATCTTGTTTGTAGGCTAATACTATACTGCTCAAATAAACAACATTACTTTTTCAACCTCTCAACAACATGGACATCATTTTTGTCCATCACATTGAACCAATCAAAGTCTTCATGCTTATATGATGGACCCTATGTAAACATATGTAGCTATGTAAAAAGATTTTTGACAGCTCATTTTTCAGTCCAGCCTTTATAGTGAACTGAGTAGGAGAGAGAAGGAATGAGCAAATTTTGTCTCTCTCTCTCTCTCTCTGTAGAACAGTCGTAATTATACAAAGGTGTTAAAATCCAGATTTGAAGCGTGGGTTGTACTGCTTGGGGAAAAACTATGTATAAAATATATGGGAATATAGTGAGACATGATTACATTAAACAAGAATTAAATACAATCCCATACTAGACATTTGAGAAATCAAAAGGTGTTTTTAAGTAGGTGCGATGTAACATGTAAGTTGAGCATTGAAAGTCTCTAGTGATGTTTGTGTGTGTATACATTGCTGTCCAGTGTGATTTTGTCTGTCTCATCATCTAACTCTGTGGATGATTGTGACGAGAGAGAGAGAGAGAGAGAGAGAGAGAGAGAAAGATAAAAAAAATGGAATGAAGAATATAGAAGTTGCAAAGCAATCTATCTATCCAACCAATAATAATGGCCTAATTTTTGTCCCTTTTTAAGCTTGAATAGAACTAGAATGACAGAGCAAATAACACTTGTTTAGCTCTCTATTCATGAGGAAAGAATGGGAAAATGGGAAAGGGCTTTCTAAGTCCATAGTTTATACTGTCAGTTAGATGTTCAAGCTATTCTCATAAACCATCAACTACACACACACACACACACATACTATACACAAGATATAGAGGAGCTCGGACTATGTACTATAAAAAGTATAGAGTTGGATTTGAAACCATCACATCACCTGAGTGAGAATAACGAAAAAAAAATAACTCTTGACCAACCAAGGTAATACTCAAATGAAATACTATAGTGTTCGTTTTATTTAATCAAACTATCCCATTATTGTCTGATATTAGTTTCATCAAAAATCCTGAACACACACACATACACATACAACTCTCAAAATGGTTGAATGCTATTCGTAATTAAGATTAACAAGAAGGTGAAAAGTAATAAAAATCATAACTGTGCATGAAATCTCAAGCTAAATTCCATGATATTTCTTTCACGCAACATGACCATATCATGAATCATATTTCAAAGAATATTCTGTGGATCCATCCATTAGTTAGATTTTTTTTCATATACTATAAAAGATACTTTTTTTCAATTTTGTTATGTATACAAGCTTTGAGAAGATCTTGACTAAAGTTTAGCTAGGCATTATAGCACGTACACTCATACACCTACAGCTCCATATGTATCTTGGGTGACGGACTGTGTGAGAGAGGTAAATGGAAGAGAAATAATAAAGACTTGCGCCACTTTCTAACCACATAAAAAAATGTTACTATAATAATGTAATTTTGATTATTTATAGGATGGCAGTCCTATCCAACGGAGAGCTCTTTCGCATAAATCTTCCTCACGATTAAATTATAGTGAAGAGTGCAATTGTAATGACCGTTACATTCATCGCGCTTTTTAGATTGGCTTGAGCCACCATCCTGGGGGCTGAACGTAGGTAGGGAATCCAGTCGCGAGTTTTTCTATACTTTACTCTCCTTTCCTCATATGTTGTTCCTTTTAACAACTACCCCTCTGTCTGTAGTATCTAATTTCCTCAAGGAACCTTCTCTCTCAAAGCACGTCATTTGCCCAGCCCTCCTATTAAACTTCTCTTTCTAATTTTATATATAAATCTGTGATCCTTTTCAATTATCAAAGGGATATTTTTCATTCGGACTACTACCACCATTACTCGGGAATTAATTGGAGGTGACTGAACTATATTAATATATATATTTTACATGCATGTACATAGTTGAATTATTTTCCAAGTATGGGTTTATATAGCTGCTAAATTTAGAAATTTAGCAGCTTAAAAAACCAATTAGGAAAACATGAAAATATTGTTTTTTTTTTAAATTCTAAACAAGTAAATGCTTTTACACGAATTTACATTTGTAGAAACAACAAAAGCAGCTGGAGACTTGTAATATTGTGAGTGTAATTGCTAAATTTTTACAATGAGGAAGAAACTAAAGGAATTCCTACAGCCTTTTGTTTGTGTACATATGGAGTGCCTAGAGTGTGAGTAGCTTCTGACTGGGGTACCTCCTCGCTTAACATTTTAACCCTGTCCCACTCATTTTGAACCATTCCGTCAGTCATTCCGTAAGTGAATTTTCATTTCTCTTTTATTTTGTCCCTCCCAAGTAAACGAGCTTCCATTTAATAAATCTGTAAATATGCATGAAAATTATGACCCATCCATATACCTTTAGAGAATCACGCATGAAGGGATATTATCCTATGACAGAGTGTCTTTCTCTCTCTCTCTCTCTCTCTCAAATTTTGCTTTTGAACTTTGAATGTACACCGCCTATAGAAAAAAATTTCTTTCTAACTTGTATAAGCCCAGGTGCAGAGGACAGGGGCCCATGGACCATGCTCTCATATGAATGCTAAACTACGTTCCGTCTAAAATGTAACGTTGCGTATATTTACCTTATATGTTCAGACGTGCTCAAACTCACCTACAAATTACTACGAGTGAGGAAGGAACAAAAGCTTAGAGACTCTTGACAAACACACGTTCCTCTCTATAGTTCCATGGGCTGTACATGGTTCTACAAGAGTTTCTCTCTGTGTATGTGTAAATGCTCAAGACTTTTGTACGTATGAGGTTTAGAGTAATGCGCGCTCTTGGTCTGCCTCTTGTTCACGCAGATGATCATGATCATGATGGTCCAGTGAGTGAGGTGGACCAAAAGGACTGTGAACGCTGAGCTAAAAGACGAAAAGAGACGAAATAGACCAGGTGTAATGCCCCAGGCAATCCTCAGGTCTGTATCATTTATTTCGAAATATGCCTTCCTTTTATGAGCACTGAGCCTAGGCTCTCTCTCCTCTTGACGGCACTCTCTATACTTACACAGTTAGTTAGCCCCTCTTTCTCTACCATGTACAGACTTAAATGGTGTGTGCAGAGTATGAGCAGGAGTGGAGAGAGCTTCCCACACCAAACTCCTTATTACTATCTCCGCTGGTAATGTCATGTCAGGTAGGACAGGACAAGTGTGAGACTTTTCAATTCAATTCAATTTTTCTCAGCTGCTTTAAACACACTCCTCAAGTTACCAGCCAACAACCAAGCCTTAACACTATCACTGACCACGTGTGTATGTACATGTCCAGCCTCAAGAGCAATGAACACACTCATCTGATGCCCATATGTCTTACAATGCAAATGAATTTTTCAAATACAAGTTACTTAGCCATTACAAAATATATTACGTATAGTAGACAAAGATCATGCATGAAATCCAAGCTGCCGCTCGTCTTTCACCTACACTTTAACGCCAATGAAGGGTCATAAAATAGTACGTTTCTATTGAGTGGACGTATAGGCAGGCAGCGTGCCCGAGTAAACGATTATAATTATAAACGCTCTCCCCTACAATAATATATACCCCTTCTTATAGCCATGAGAGCTTTTAAGAGAAAGAGACCTCTCTTATTATTTTAGCTTGTCAGGTGGAATGGGGGGACCATAAGAATTGTAAGAACAATCGGAGAGCAATCGATTGCTCCTAATGAATCTTTTCAACAAAAATGACACTACTGTCAACAAGTTCGAACCTCGGCCTGATTGTTTTACTTCCTAAGAAATATATTACTTGAATCTATTGCACCTTTTGGGCAATTCATTTGGGAGAGGTAACAAGGTAGTATGTAGTAAGAAGAAGAAGAAGAGAGAGAGAGAGAGAGATAAGGTACACATGTTTTTCCAATGTCATTTTTCCAGTCCTTTACATGGACACTTGCCTCTCGAACATTTATTAAAGGCACTCAAAGGGCTGGTAAATGGCATGGGTTCCCCGTTACTTTTACCTTGTTTCTTGGAAATTTTATGAGAATTGTCATAAAATTAGGAAGGAGAAGAAGACATTTCATTTTATTATTATTACCTCGAACCTATTAAGTATACCTACTACCTTCTCCAAGAAGTAATATCTTTGAGAAGTACGTGTCTTTTTTCTTTTCTTTTGTCCATCAGGTGCAGAGTATCTTTTATGCCTTTCAAAGAATTTGGATTTCATATTTCAAGGAATATTATATTATGATCCGGATAAATAATAAACTCTCGAGGCTAATGGTGTTCTATGAGGATTGACTATAATAAAAGTAAATAATACTTTTGTAAAGCCTTGTCTTTAAAAATATGACGTTCAAATTGACTGATTGACTTGCAGGTGAATATTTTCTTTCCTTTTATCTCTCTCTCTCTCTCTCTCTCTCTCTCTCTCTTTGAGTGCCTGTCTGTGTAGAGTAAAACAACTTTTTGATGTATTCGACGGGTGCGTACGTAACTCGTTAGAGATAATTTTTTCCCTCGGAAAAATTACTACTGTGTATCCATACAATGCTCGCTCTGTTTTCGTGTCAGTTTCAATCCAGTTGATCCTTTATAGTTAGAATGTTAGTGTGGCTCTTAGATTTTGGGCCCGCACGCACTTTAGGATTTATTGTGATTCTAATCTGTCATAGAGATTTTATTATTGTATTTTCATCATGATATTATACCGATAGTGTTTTGCTGATCATCGTGACGTCTATTGCTATTGTTGACTCTATTGTTACTTTGCACATTGAAAAAAGAAACCAAGAGAATAATAATATAAGGGAACTAAATTTTTTTTTATTCAAGGCGTGTAGATGAAAAAGACTTGATTGAAATTATTGCGTAATGGGTTAAGGGATATCATGTACAGATAAAATGTATTTTCCCCTTTACATTTTAGGCAAATGGGCTCAAGTTTTAAGTAGTACTTCAACGTGAGCTCACTATTTCTATTGTGATTTCATTTGTAGCAGTGTCTTTTGAATGATGTCGCAAAAGATTTAAATAAAACACAATGCTTTTCCTACATTACATCTATCCAACCACCATTGACTCCAATATCTACCGACTATATAGTATGAGGTGTATCTGGGCTGATGAGGCTACATGTAGAGGAATTTAAGAGGACATTTCCCTATACATGTATATAATTATGTAGCTCCTGGGCTGTGAGTATAGGAAGTAGAGCATGTTGGCTGAATAAATTACTCTACATTAACATTGGATGCTTATAGAGTCACCCCCAGCCTTGTAAAACTACACTCACTCTTGCGGAGGAGATACATATAGGAGAAATAAAATAGTGTGATGTATAAAGTAGAGTGAGAAAATCTGTCGTTGGATATTACACTTGAGAATTTCATATCGGTCTATCTTTTATATCTGTCCTCCATCTCGACTCTCTCTCTCTCTCTCTCCTCTCCAGCTACACATGACGTGAGATAATGGGGAGCAAACAGGAGCCATTCTTTGACCACTTTCATGGTATGACGTGCTATGATTTATAGTGTTGTTTTCAAAAGAGAATTAAACCATATTATCGTTTAGTCCTCAATCCTCGTTTCCAAAGGCACTGTATACCTCCTTCACCCTCTTTACCATATCACCGTCCAACAACACACCATGCTCATTTAACAAGACAATTTCCAAAGCTTCAAAGTCATTTCCCTCAATCAACTTTTGCTCAGCGTTGAAAAAACTCCTCAAATTTCACTCAAACTTCCCATACAGTATGCATAAGGGAAAATATCCATTATTATCTAATGGAGAAATCCCTATGGTCTAATTTATTTCCATTTTATTTCCTTATAAATACATTATAGACTCTCAATCTCGCAACCTGTCTTGAATTTTCAACTTTTTTTTCTCTCCCTAAGAAATCAATTACCTTGGTAATTAACGACCTTGTTGAGGAAATATATTATATTTAAATACACCCGAGAAGAAGAACCTGAGAGAGAGAAAATTATTGCTTGTTTTACCAAGCAAGTGGAAAATTCATGTCTGACATGATTTAATTATAGTAAAATGGAAAAAGTTGGAGCGGGAATGTGTACGTAGAAATTCAAAGGGAGGGAAAAAAATTCACAAATTAATGTTCCTGTAGCAATAAAAATGATAATCTCAAAGTTCGGATTAAACTTGAATTTCAAGACATGAGCTGAATATAATTAAAGGAGGGAGATGTAAAAATGTTGGAGAGACAATTATGTATATTATATTATACACACATAATAATATATAATAATACAACAAGTAAGAAAAATCCAAGTACATCAAAGTCACAAGGAATATATGTAAAAAAAACTTATATAGGTGTAGAGTACATGTAATTACTACAAGAGAGAGAGAGAGAGAGAGAAGAAAAAATAAAGTCATAAAGTTTTTAGCCCCTTTGTCATAGTAACCCAAAGAGCATAATATTTTGTGAAACATGTGTAAAGCAAATAACTTGATTTGCTCTAGCAACGCCTAAAAACCCATTACTTTTTATTGTTTAGCCGAAAACCTGTGTGTAAGTATTTGGTTGCGTGGAATTATTGTGTGTGTGTGTGTGTGTGTGTGCTTGTACTTGTAGTACTTCTCCATAAAATATACATGGTTTAGGAATGAATTCATTAAAATTAATAACATAATAGAAAATCTAGTATGAGTAGCACTAAAGCAGTTGATTTCACGCCTTCCAACAACCCTCCAGCATCAACGTTTCAAGACTCTCGAAGTGGACAACCTGCTAATAAACAGATAATCAAGAAGACAAGATAATTTGAGGAGAAAAACCATGCTAGAGTTACAAACAAGGGAGGTTCAAAATGGACCCCTTCATTTGAAAGTCTCATCAACCGAGAGAGTTTCGAGTGAATCTGTGTAGTCCATTACTGTTATGAAGGCTATTACCTTACCTACCTCCCGTAAAACATGCCATTTCAATTCTCCACCGTTGTATTTAAGAGTTACGAGAGAGAGAGAGAGAGAGAGAGAGAAAAAGACGAGGAGAAAAACAGCACATAAGCAACCACTCCTTTCCCTTCCCTTCACATGCATCCCTTTACTCAAGACATTAAAAGCTTTTTTCTTTCCTCCAGGGTGACATAAAAAATGGTACAAGTTTTCGGAAGTGGCCAAGTCTTAAGAGCGGATATATCATTTTCAATGCCGTCCTCATCCTCGTTCCGCGCTCTCTCTCTCTCTCTCTCTTTCCAACTACCCCTTTGATGGTTATAGCTCCAACGCGCAGCATTCACCATTTACTGGGTTTTAACCTCAGGTTCCTCCACTCTCACCCCAACCCGTATCTCAAAAGATACATAGAACTTACTATATAGGAAACATAATGAAAATTCTAATGACAGAAATATTGGTAAATAAATAAAAAAAATACAAACTTTCCTCTCTCTCTCTCTCTCTCTCTCTCTCCCTTCGTACCCTCTTTCATAAAGAGCTCAAGTATTTGAAAACTTGTTAGAATAATACACTAAAACCCCAGAGATCTTAGGTTGAGAGGTATAGAAAGAGATAGGAGGGACATGGTAAGAATGCTAACAAAATATTTGAGAAAGAAATTTGGAATTTTAATTACATTCTTCTCATCTGTTGTACAACACAAGACAAGTCATAGTCAGGGTTTAAAGAAAAGAATGGCAATTGTAATGGACGAGGAAGGAGAGAATAATAATTGCAACTTAATCACGTTCCATTATTTCTCCCATGTTACATACAATATATGATACAATGGCCTTAGATTTTCCTCCGCGGATTCTCCCCTCCTCTTAGTCTCATTCCTGTACATATGGAATCCAAGTCCGTGCTAAGTTTCCCATATATACGTGTATTTACTCGGAAAGGAGGGAACTATTGAGTGTGTATAGATATTGAGAAAAGGGCTCTAATGTTATTCCGCATATAAATTTCCTTTTCAGTCCCATTTACGTTTCCTTTCACACTTGAACCAAATCCAGTGCAATTGATTTAACTTTCTGTCCTATAATGTCCATTCTTTTCCTGAAACAACTCTATATAGTAGAAATGTAGGATCCTTTATATGGAAATCCATGGGCTCTTACACGTCGTTGCTACAGAGTAACGGGGGAATGAAAAATCTCAAGCAGGTCAAGATGTAAAAAGAAACTTTGAGAATTTATATATAACGCCAAAGTTTTTTTTTCTTTGTAAATTGAAATGGATTTCTTCCCTTTACTACTACACAGAGCTACATATATCCACATAGTATATATATATATAACATCTTCATCTCCCCCTTTTCAAACTTCTAAGATAATCTTTTAGAATAACAAAACTATCCATTATCGTCTATCGTTACACAAATACAACATTAGACATGGTCCATGTTCATTTCCTTTCACCTCCTCTCTATCCTCTCTCACTCAAATGTTATTCCCTGTAGGATAAATGACAAGGTGAGACTAGACTAGATGTGACATATAGCTCAAATGACCACAAAAAAATACCATTTCGGAAAACATTTCATGAGAAATATTGCAAGAAAGGAAAACCTCTTTATAAAATCTAGGAAAATCTTGTAAGAAATTTCGGGTTCGTAAAACTTTATTTTTTTCTCTCAAAAATCGTACATGTATTTATAGGAGGGATAATGATCAGGCATGCCAAAGGAAAGCTTGAAAATATCAGATTCTCAGAAATGGGAAACCGCAAGGATACAAACAAGACGCTTGTATATTTCTATCCATGGCTTCTTCCTCTATACCAGTGCAATGAAATGCAATGAGAGAAAATGATAATCTCGTGAGGAAATCTGAGTAATAAGGGATAATAAAAAGTGTACATACTATAATGCTTTTTCCCTATACCATTCACATCATGTGAATCACATGAATCATAATGTGTATGCGTAGCCAAGTTACACGAGTATAGTAAAAGTTGTGAAACGCTCCTATAGACACTCCACTTGGATAAATGCTTATAAAAATAACACTTTCAACTTCCTAAAAATAATAAGAAAAAAAAATGACAAATACGACACTCTCGTATTATCCCTATATTGTTACTTTTCAAGAACACATTGTTCAAATCTGACGACACATAGATTCAGTATAAGCATCATCTAACTTGAAAATTCACATGGAGTACCATCCCACGAGAAAAGATGAATGGATTTTTTTATATTTAAAAAAAGTCTCCATTCACTTACTATACAATGTCTACAATAATAATTTCAAATGGAATCCCTATAGCTATGTAGAAATATTACACATATTTTGACGCTCATTTCACGCTGAATTAACGCCTAAAATACCACTTAAAATCCCACAAGAAAAACAATTTAAAAAAATTATCGAGCCATATAGATTTTATATATTTCTTCTCTGTTATTTCAACAATAACAATAACAACAGCAACCAAATTACAACTTGGCTTGATAAAAGAGCTAAAAGATGCATTTCATCTACGGGATCGTGGCTAGAGTCTGTTTAAAAGTGTACACTCAAGTTTGTATATGTGATGATTGTGAAAGACATTCAGTCCATTCTTACTATACTTACGAATCCCATACACACATTTGGTCATAATTATTGTATGCTTATTAATTCACTATAAAGGTAACTTTAGAAGGAAAAGCGTATATACAGCGTACTATAGAGAATATTAGACTTTATGGCTTTGACATATTATAGTAAAATATACACTGCTACTATAAAGGATAAAAGTTGAATCCAGGAGTTTTGAAGAGTGTGTAAGTCAAATGGAGTGAATTTAGTGCTGACAATACAATCGACATTAGTCACATTACAATAATAATATAATGCATACAATAGTTTCCCAAATGATCTCAACACTTTCTTCTTGAGCTCTATTCATAAATTGAATTATCACGATGAGTACCTTTGTGCCAGGTGAAAAGACCTTCAGTTTCCTTCCCTTTCTTCATCCCCAGCAAACCCGTCAAACATCACCTTATTTTACCTTTATCCTCCGACCAAATCCACACAAAACTCTCCCTAAATAACCTACACTTAATAAGTACACTAGAGTTTTTCCAATGTTATTTTTCCTTCATCCTATAATATACATAGATAGTAGTATCCAACTTATCAATACATACAAAAATCCTATATATGTACTCAATAATGGTAGAAATTCAAAAGTACATAAGGAGAGCCAAGAGAGAGGTAACAAGGGGAAACTTATGCTCCTGAGTAACACACATATAGTTGAAAATCCTATGTGTCTTTGTATTTATTTATTTTTCTTTAAAAAGCTTGAATAATACTGAATTGTGCCGATGAATAGGCTGAGGATAAGCTGACTCAAGTAAAGTATTCAAGATAATGGTTGACCAAACCGAGGGAAAGAAAAGAACTTGACTATGTAGCTACTACTAGGATTTCCCTACTACAGCCACGACTCCACCACCGTCACACAAATTCATCCTTCAAGTCCTTCTTCTTCTTACCTTATATATTCCTTCTGCACAAATGCACCATCCTTAAGTTGAGATTATTTTCAATGCTCTATGTATATGTATGTATACACATGTTTATATGCATTTGTACACATCACATATAAAAAAAACCATAGGAGTAATATATTCCAAGGGTTCTTATATACTACAGTATTAAATGTGTGTGTAGCTCTCTGTGTGAGGAATTTCGAAGAATATGTAGTTTTGATGTTTGTATGGGAAGGTAACGTTCCTTAAACTTTCATCCTTTAGTTGTACTATGATTGAATTGAATTGAAAAATGCAGAAAAAGAAAAACACATTAATCTTTCACAATTCGCATCGCACTCGAGTAAATAGCTTTTGTTGGGTGCCCATTTCTGTGGAAGGCGAGCCAACCTGTGTGTGTGTGTAGTGCAGTGTGTGTGTGTGTGTGTGTGTGTGTGCAGTAGTGTGCTCTTTATCTCCAACACAATCCATGACTACACACTGTTAACCTAATCTTTTCTTCGATTACCAATGTATCAATATCCATCGGTATTTATTTCCTTCCTCTACTCCATATATTTTTTTTCTAAACTCTCAACCCATCCCCTCTATTTCTCTCCCTCTACAAAGTTATATTCTCTACATAGTCAAAAAATTCGTAGAGAGCGGTTTTGTTCCTTCCCTCAAAACTTGCTCCCTCCCAACACCTAAACAAAGCCGGCTTAAAGTGAGGGAGCTGTTTTGATTAATGCACAATGGGAAATCAAAGTAGTTTTATCTGAAGAATGGTCAAAACCCATCATATAGGAAAAAAACTTGACTTCCACTTGCTCCCGCTAATTTATCAACTTGAAACTGTCAATGAGTAAGGAAATTTAGAGAGAAATAAGCCTATGGGGCTTTTAACGTATCCCAAAGCTTTTTTCATTCACACCATTTCATTATATTATATATTCTTTGGAAAAAAACATCTGCTTAACCATTTTCCTTCTCTCTCTGTCTGTACTAAATCCTACAATGAATTCCTTGATATTCTTTACCACTGTACTATGCTATAGGAAGAATTTAAGGTCATTTTCAAGCTTGTCTCTCTCAAGTAATATTTAAGAGAAAAAAATATTATGTGTGAGACAAGGAGATGCGCGTGTGCAAAAAAAACCACCCTTTGCTAAAAATCTCGTCACCTTCAAATAAAAGCCGTAGCTACTACTTTGAGTAACAAAGGTAGAACGGTAACTACCTTTTCTTCTTAACTATAGAACTAATACTGCTACTGAAAAAAATACTCAAGAATTCTCTCCTAACAAGTTTATACATGCTCTTGCAGAGACTAATCCACTATAAAAAATACATGCAAAAAATACACATATTATTTATACATTCATCCAGTACTAAACACTGCAATTTATGATTTACTTATGAATGCTAATATTTTTTGCTATAGCTTATTCTCATGTGCCAAAATTTCATATTGGATATTTCTAGACAAAAAAAATATATTGATAAAAATCCGTACTTTTTGTTATTACAAATGTCTCTGTACACAGAAACTCAATAATACTCTGCACATGGTAAAGGTGTGAATGAGACTTAAAAAAAATGATAGAGAAAGTACGAGTGAATTATGGGTGAATGAACGAAGGAAATGACATTTGGGTAAATTAAGTTGAGCATGTAGATTTATAATGAAAGTTATAATATTTTGCTTGGTGTGTGTGTATGTGAATGTGTTTTCTTCTTGGCTCTCTTCCCCCGGGGTGGAAACAAATTCAATATTAAACATAGTCATTCATAATGATCCGAACGTCAATGAGTTGAATAGGCTAGAGGTCTCACACAACAATAAGGCTCATAATTGAGCTTGCTATTGAATTTGCATTCACGGGATCGGTCCCACCAGTCCCGGACAGCTTGCACTGTCACAGAGCTAATGTTCTTCTTTTTGTTATTATTTTTATTTATTGTCATTGTTCTCTCCTGGTCTCTCTGTTTTCTGCCATGTGCTCTCCCTCAACTATTCAAGAAGACAGAAAGCAAACAGTCACACACACACACACAACACTATTCCTCCCAACCAGCCCCGCTATATACGATCCCCTCCAAATCATATATAATCACATACTGAGAAAGGAAATCCAAGTGAGTACATCACACATGAGTTTTGTATGTTTCATGTCTCTTCATGACCCTTCATTTCAACTATACTATAGCTCTGAATATTTTCAAGAGAGAGAGAAGCTCCCAGCAAACTTCTACGTATACACACTCGACTGAATAGAGTTTTTCGACTAAATAGCAACCTATTCTTCAAGGTGGAAACGGAAACACTTGTTTTCCCTAATCAAATCATCCTATTCAAACTTCTATTCAGTATTGCCTCTTCATATATATTTAATGCCATGAAATGAAACATGCACTCCGCTTTGCACGATGAGGACGACAACTACAACGACGACGAACGACCCATTCCTGTCATTCCTCCATGTAATGCACAAATACAAGAATGACACGATTCGGGCATGTCCGGGAAGCCACTTCACTATAATACACAACGTGATACAAATTTTCTCAACTCTTCTCTCTCTATTCTCTCTCTCTCTCTCTCTCTCTCTTTCTATTCTTCTACCCGTAACCATTTCTGCCGACATGAGATTAGAATTTTAATCGTATTTTTTTTTCATACAACAACCTCATATCAAATAGAATTTTTTTTTATTATTCCTTTACAGTTCCCTGCTCTTCTATTCCCTTTTTTTATTTATTATTTCGCGTGTGTGTACAACTCCTATTTTATAATAATCCAGTTAGTCTAGAACTAGTTATACTCGTGTATTAAAACTCTGCCACCTCAACTCGTGAGCAGGTCCACTGAGTACATGGAAATCATCAGGGCTGTAGTTACCAAACAGCTTACAAGCCTTAAATTTTATTGCATTTATTGTCCAAACTTATCATTCTTTGATCTATGAATTATTAGGAATTTGTGAATTGCTCCCAGAGAAATCACCTGGCTTCAATTACATTTTTACAACATCACCTCACAATAAGAGTGGAGGAAAAACAAGTATTTTTTCCTCTGTAAAATAATTAAATTCTTTCAAAGGGAAGGATGAAATGTTAATTTCTACTCCTCATCATGGATGAGGAGGGAAAAGGGTGGAGAGAGGGAAGATAGGAAATCCTAAGATATTCATTTATCTATTGTTAATTGATGTGTGGCAGTTTAAGGTGTAACACTGGAATATTGTGTAGTAAAGATTTTTATAAAAACGGAGTATTTCTTCTTCATTGTCAATGTCATAGAATGTCATAGATTTTTTTTAATAGAGAAAATGTACCATATTTAATTATGTATAAGGGTTGGATATTATAAATAAGTGTGTGAGGTGTGATAAAACAGATGCTTTTTTTTGTTTGACTAGAGCAATAAATAAATAACACTGATTTCAATTTACACAAGAGAGAGAGAGAGAGAGAACAAACAAGTAAAAGGGTATGTAAGGGAAAATGATAAGAGAGGGGGAGAGAGAGAGAGAGAATGGATGACATAGGGAGCAGTCGACCGGTAAAGAATTCTTATTTACAAAATCTGCTGGTGGCAGAGTGGCATCCATGTTGTCATCATCTATTGCTAACTCTATATAATGGAGCTAATGGCATTCAATTGCATTCAGCCAGACTTGACTGAAAATAAATAATGTATTCAACCCTCTCTTGTCCTTCTCTCTTTTTAAACTCTCCATGCCTAGACACACTTGGAGGTTGGCTTTGGTTTTGTTCCCGAGAATTTTTCCTTTTGTAAAATCTACATGGCGAGGTTACAATATTTTATTATCATTGCTCTATCAGGGATTTATCCCACATTGTAATACTTACAACATGCGGTTTTTTCCCTATTTGATGAATTTTTTCAATGACAATTTCTTTTCTCTTCCTTTCAATGTAAACCATAGGAATCAATGGAGCCACACGCTCAGAGTAAAATATCTGTAAACATCCATCAATAATAATTTTTCTAATGAACTACAAAAAAAGCTCTTTCTCAATCCCAAAGCTGTATTTACATTTGTTCAGATGCTTGAATAAAAAAAAAGTACACACAATATATATATAGGAATAAATTAAATTTTGCTCTGCTTGAGAAATTGCATTGGAATTATTTGAGCAAAATTATTTTTTGAGGGTTATATATATATCTGTAGAAAAAATTATTCAGGGGAAAATTAGAATATTGATTTAATTTCAAGGTGAAATTAAACCTTTTGGGAAAAATCTTTATAAGGGAATTTTGGGGTGTTAAAAAAAGAAGAAAGAATGGGAAAGGGCGGGAAAAAGTATCAAATTAATCTTTCAAGCTGTCTATATCTAAAGCTTCACCTCACCGTTCCCTTTGGCACGGTGATTGATAAATACCGAGGAAAAATGACTAATTGAACATGAAGCTACAAAGTCCTTTGAAAGCATGACAAATGTCCTGGTAAAGATGTGCACACCGTTGATGGAACTAAAAGTAAATAAATCTAACTATCGACCATTTCCTCTGTTCATTCTCTCATACATACACACACACACATACACAAACATAGACATACACTCAGACGGGAGAAAAAGACTCTCGCATATTAACCACATTATATGTGAAAGGGTTACATGGACAGGAACAGCTCAATTATTCAATTGAGCATATTGGAAAATGATGTGTGTATAAAAAAAAGATGCATAGGAAAAACAAGGGAAGCTCCGTCAGTAATTTTTTTTTCACGCTAGTTAAAACGGCTCACTCTTTACATGGACATCTCTTACATTTGATTGCATCCCAATTAAAGTCCATGAATAGAAACTAGCAATTTTTTCCTGGTGATAACAAACAGCTGAATGTGTAATTAAATTTCAATAGCTTTATTCCAACACGAGCTAAACCCAGAATTAAGTCATCGTACATGTCCCATCTAACTCTACCCTCTCACTCAATTTACATTTGCAGGTTGACGAGAGATCGAGTCCTTTCAATAGCAAATCTATCCTTCATTTACTTATCATACGTTCATCTCCTAAATGAAAAAAATTCCATCAACCAAATGTATGGCAAAATTTCAATGAATTTTTACAATTCTTATGGGTGAAAAAACTTTCCAACTCCACCTTATAATTGCTTACGTCAAAATGCTATAGGTAAATATAGGGAGGTAAATTTCAAGAAAAACTGTTCTTTCAAAAAAAGGTAAACTTGATGGGGACAAAAAAAAAAAGAATTCCTACGTCCTACGGAAAGAATGGCAACAGCTTGAAACTCGTAGGGTTAGTACCCTGTAAAGTTAATGGTGTGACTTTTGGCCCACTCCCGCAGATAAGTTTGGGGTATCGATTAGGAGAGTCACACTCAACCCCGTGAATATGTCCATATGCTCCAAGCAATCCCGTCAGCCAGGCTTCAAATCCACCTAGACTTTCAGTCTCAACAACCTTTGAGTCTCAGTCTCTCATTTCAAGCTCAAGTACCTATACAATACCTATAATAGTGCCCTCATATATATATATATACAGATATAGGGAAAAGTATCCCCCAAATGTGCGCTTTTCCCTTCCATTCATTCATTATTTAAGTACATCCATAAGGGTTCATCTCTATATAGAGGGCAAGCGGATAAAGGAAATAGCTTCAAGTTTTGTCCGGACATGTAACCTACTATAGAATAGAATAGAAGAGAGTAAACCTTGAAACCCACAAAACACAACACATACCTTCAGAAAAATCTTCATTCACGTAAATATGGTATACCTGGAGTGCAAGAAAGAAGTAAACACATACTCATAGAAATTTCTCACTATAAGCGCAATTCCTATAAACTCAGGGTAAAAATACTAAGGGAAAAGAAATGTCCCAATCCTATTGAAAACAGGTAAAAGATTCTTAGTTGATTTTTATGTACTACGTATGTACATATACATAGACAAATACCACCATAGTATATAAATGGTCAAAAAATTTATGTTAAACTTTTTGAGCATGCTTATGATTGAGAATGTTAAGGAATTTCCATCCTCAGGCCAAGTCACATCAGCAGTCATAGCAGAGGAAAAACGGTAGCTAGGAATTTCAACAGGGGAGCCAAGCTGGCTGGCATGGCTCTTTTACTCTCTCTCTCTCTCTCTCTCTCACACAGGGGTTTTTTCTCAATTTGTATATATCTAACTATATCTATACATTTATTATTTTACCTTTGAAAATCCAGAGGCAAACTGAGTCACGGTGTGAACAAATCAATGGCATGCTGAGCTCAAATCCAACACAGGAAAAAATACCTACTACCCCCTGACAACCAGGCAGCAGCCGACAATCCAACCAACAAGCTTCAAAAATCTTAACCAAAAACTTTATAGTAAAAAGAAGGGGGAAACAAACTTGCATGTCAGATTCTAATACATAGTGTTGGTGGTGGTTGAATGAATGAAAAATGTATTTATAAAAAGGCTATCCCTTACAAAGTCCATCCTTTATTATATTACAGTGTTAGTTTTTAAGGAGAGCTAAATGCATATTTCATGCTTCCTTATTACATAGTATAAGAAAAACTGTGAAAACAATTCTTATAATTCAAGACAGACTATATTTATATCCATTTTATAGAGGTATTAAAAGTATACGTGATATGGATCACCTATACTATTCCACCTTGAGGCAATGAATGTCCAAGCCATATAATAAGCATAAGAAACGGGAAAGTCAAAGGGCATGGAACTACATTGTGGAGAGGAAGCTCTAGATTAGGAACAATTTATAATTCTACCAATCCAAGCTTCCCTTACCTACACGCTCATATATTTTCTATATAGCCTTGTTGTTGTGTGGTCTTTATATGTAATAATTTTATATTAGAAAGGCAAGGTACTACGTCAATACCGTCCGGGTTTAGCTATCCATGTCAATAAATGCCAATGTTAATTTATCTAAGGAAAGCGGCAAAATCCTCTTTGGTAAATCTAGTATACGCATTACTACATAGATTCATATGAAAGTACTTTTTATACCTGACAGAGATATGTATTTTTGTATATGTAAGTAAAGGGAGTAAAAATTTCGAGTAAAAATTATAAGTGAAAGAAGTCATGACAAGAGAAATGACCTGCAAATAATTTAGTGCATTTTTGTGTAAATGAAGAGTCAAGAGAGATGGAGAGTTTTCAATGGGCAAACGTATTAAACGCTTATGTCTCTCACACCATTTCCATTACTTGAACCTTTCAATGGAGCTGTACTACACATACGCATGGAAGGTAAAAAAAAAGATAGACAGTCGAAACATTTAATGAGCAATAGATTGCCACATACATTTTTTCCATCCTTATCTTTTGGGACGTGAGTGCCAGTACAGTGGTTAAATTAAAATGTGTAGTGCCATTTACAAGCTATAGTGTTTCTAGATATACGGAGGAAAAAAATACGAGGACGAAAATAGTAGTATGTAGCTTAAAGGCTCTGTGGTGTATAGACTCTATGGTGTGAACCACTGTGGGTTGTAATGGGAGAGACACGCTGGATTTTTTAGTACTCCAAGTATCTCTACTACTTTTTTTTAACAAGGGGATTTTTGTGCAGAGGCGGTCATTCGCTCAGAAATTTTGCATGAGTAGGTGTGTTCAAGTGGAATAATTGAGAAGAGAATAGTGGAGTCGTGTCATGCAATTGATGGAACGGTTCGCCTTTCTTTAGCCGTCAGCAAAATTGAAAATACTATTTAGGAATTATTTATGTGAAAGAACCATGCCGGTAGAGTTATTTCAACTGATTACTGGGTGTGTTTTCCTAACATCAAAAATCCATCGAATCTCCTTCACTCTGACTGAGATTGAGAAAGCTCAATAGAGTCAAGTTATAAAATGTATAGGTAAAATTCCAAACAAGTATAATATGCTACGTACATATAGAGCGTATAGATTTCCAAGATACTTAATTCAAGTAATAAATTAGGAATTTGTTCGTGTAACGGCAATTGCCCATGACACCCAATACCTGTCTAGGCGTCTATATATTTTGTAGGCAAATTATATAGACTTTGTGAACTTAATTATTTACAATGTTGTTGCTCTTTTTCAAATGCGGCGTAAATACATTTTGCCATTTTTTCACCCTTTTACCCTTTATCACTGTTCAGGTGCCACTGCATAAGATTTTTTGCTCTTGTATTTTTATATGGAATGAAAATTTACCGGATGTTGAGATCGTAGGAAAAAATAGTTTTGAAAAAAAAACTGTTGGAGAAAATTTATAGGCTAGATAATTGGAACATTATAATTAAAGTATAGGAAAAAAATTACCTCTTAAAGCCTCCATTGGCACCGAGGGATAAGGGAATGAGTAGGGATAGCCTTCTTTCTTCAATGTTTTAGGCTTCCTCCTTGGCCGGTACTTGTAATCCGGATGGTCCTTCATATGCTGTGCTCGGAGTCTCTTGGCTTCATCAATAAATGGTCTTTTCTCATCCTCCGTGAGGAGTTTCCACTCCGCTCCGAGCCTTTTACTGATCTCGGAATTATGCATTTTGGGATTCTCTTGAGCTATTTTCCGTCGTTGCATCCTTGACCATACCATGAAAGCGTTCATAGGGCGCTTGATATGATCTTCCCCACCCACACCCATGGTCTGCTCTTTATTTTTCTGCTGTTGGGACTTGACTGATTGGGGACTCATGAGGCCGGTGGAGGAACCGGAGGAGGAGGATGTACTTGGAGGAGTCAAGTGAGCTGTAGCTGCTGATGGGTGAAGATGATGAAGTGAGCCGAGTCCGTGATGATGTGACATGAGGGAGGAAGGTGGTGGAAGACCGTGTGATGCCGCGAGTGACATTAGCGGTCCGTTCGGTCCACCCGACAAACTATGGGAAATCCGAGATGATAAGTCGTGCGTTAGCCGACTATTGTAACTTGATAGCCCGTTGTCTTCACACATTCTGAATGTTGCTCTGTTGTTCACTGACGTTGGGTCTATAGTATGGGGGTATAGTGGGAACTCAATTGTGCGCTAATTTTATTTCCAGGGTTTTACTCTTTTGAAAAACGCCCAAGTTTCTGTTTCTCTCTCTCTCTCTCTCTCTATTCTCTCTTCTCCGTAGTGTACAATTGACAGCTTTTCAAATTTCACGTTTCGGCATATGTCCTCACAGCTTGTCACCCATTATCTATTGTTGGAAACAAATTAGAAATTATTTATTTATTTACATTAAATCACTTCTCTCTCTCTCTCTCTCCCTCCCCTTCCCAATACTTCTATAACATTGCATGGCTAAACAAAACTCTTGTGCTTTTTCCCCTTAATATTCGTCTACATCTTCCTTAATCATCCATGCTCTACCCTCATTTCCTTGTATTTTCAACCCCGCTTCCCTTAGTACACATGGAAATTTGTATGTACTCCCGGGCTTTAGCATTCAAAGCCAATAAACCACTTGCAATAAACATATAAGACTTCCACTACTCTTTCCACTCTATCAATTCACTTTGCTTATCCAGTCACATACCACGTTCTCTTTGGAGGGTGAATGTATATTTAGCTATTTCCTACTATATCTACATACAAGATTACCCACACATTCTAACTTTTGAACACCTTTTTCCCAATTTACCCATGTATATATATGAAAGACTCAAATTCCAGCCACACGTTCCAATTTCTATTGAAGTGAAAAAATGCTTTACTAATTCATCCTCACTTTAACATGGAGCATATACCACTAGTATTTTTATATATTTACTTTCACGCAGGTTATTTCTAACCATACGCCTACGTGCCTTCGAGTCATGAGCCAATGAGTCTGTACGTTCTAATTATCTCAGTAGCATATTCATGGAGACCTTTCTATGTGTAAAGGAAACGTAGGCTATCAATTGCAATTAAAGCACTCCGGCGCCTCCATGTTTTTATAATGAAAACAAAAACATCCCCTTTTGAACGTGTAGTCAACGTCCCGTTATAACTGGATAAATGAGAAAAACAACCAAAATATTTTCCTCTCCCCCCCCCCGTTACTACTACGGTTTTAAAGGTGCGATATAATATGCTAAATATTGTTTGGATATATTTATGATAAAAACTTGTGTTAAGATTTTTAAGACGTGGCTTACAATGTGTGGGACATTTTTGTTGGAATTAATCCTCGTCCTTGGGATTCCTTGTTGATTTTCTTGTCAATGTAAAAACTTTTTTTTGTCCTTTTAAAAGTCTCTTTTACTTGTATCACTTCACAACCACAAAAATTCCTTTTTCCAAAAATTGTTGAGGTAAAATCAAGTTTTTTCAAAAATATTTAGCTGGACACTGCTATGCTCCTGATGCTACTGGATTTATCAAGAAATGGCTTGAGAGAGATTCTAATTTAGCCATATTATAGACTGTAGGAAGAAGGGTCTGTCATGTAGAATGATGATGGGCTTGTTGGAAGAAGAATACACATATGAATTCCACACGAGAGTTTGAGAGGGTCGGATATAGTGAAGGACAATAGTTATAGATATTATATTGTTAGACGATATATGAAGATGAGGAAAAACAGGTATGGAGAATTCAAGACACGTTTTTTGAGGGGTCCAAAAACTTCAAAAGCTCTCTCGTCCTGCTTACAAATGATGCTCAAACTGAAAACAGAGAGTTACACAAATCAAAACGATAGTAGTATTCGCAGATGAGGTAAATTTTATTGTTGTGTTTAAATGTCTTGTTATCTCTCGACAAGTTGTGGTTGTTCCTTCTCTTAAACAAGCGTAGAGCTCTGCTTCTCTTGATCAAGTCACAAATCAGTTTTGCTTCATGTATTTTCTCAATTAGTATATTTCTTTTCCACTCAAAGCGTTCTCTCTATCTTTTTCTCCCTTAAGTTCAGAGTTTGTATTAATTCCTTTCCTCTTATTTCACTTGTAACTTTATTTTGGATTAGATTTTTTTTATTCTGAGTGCCAAGTATTTCTCACACACTTGGAAGCTTCTACTGAGAGGAGATGAAATTAACGTTTTTTTTATAATAGTTGAGCCGTTCACAAGAGTTCAATAACTTTTTTCCTTCAAAACTTGGAAGGTGCAGGTTTCATAGTGTAGGAATAATTTTCCTTGGAGATTTATTTCACTGATAATTTCCTTAACTTTTGGGATGAATTATTTAAATTAAATTCCTTTCAATACAATTCTGACTTTAAGGAGTTATTGATATTTGAATGTACTACTTTTGTGTGTGTGTGTGTGTGTGGGAATGGATGATTTAGGGTTGGGAAGGCTTTGGTTTATAGGCTATACAATAGATAGACTTTGGATGAAAGGTGTAGAGTCGTGTGAGTGTCTACTGTTTTTGTGCGTGTACTCGTTGAACGGTAAAGTAGAAATGGTTTATCTACCGGTTCTTGTTGTCAAAAATGATGAAAAACAACTGTTAGGTATGAGAGTTGAGGAGAGCTAAGGATTAGGACGCTCGCTGGTCGAGAGTGAGAAAACATGTGTTCTGTTTCGGGTGAAGTTGACAGAGGCAAATCGGATTTTCAATAGTTGGATGTTGGATGTGTTGCTTTGGGTGGAAGAAGGAGCCCCTAAGGGGAGGTCTTGTGATTTTCGCTAGCAGCCAATGGGACTATTTTGTAGGTACAAAAGGCGTTCACTCCTATTGTACTAAAGGATGCACATGTCCAGTCATCTTCTTCTTTATCTTCATCATCATCCGTGAGATCTGGATGGAGGCTGGTTAGAAGATGTGCATTCAAGTCGATTATTTTTTCTCCTCTCTCTCTCTCTCTCTTAATATAGTCCAACACTCTCATCATCCTCTTTCACCATTACAAAACTCATATAAATATGTACATCTACATGTATTTTTTCACAATTCTTTTTTTTCTCTCTCCTTTACTTATACATTACTTTAACTCGTCAAATACTAATAACTCATATAATGTGTTATTATATTCTACGTTAGCTGGTCTGGATTTTTTTCTCCTCGTTTAGAAAACAACAAGCTTCGAGAGAGAGAGAGAGAGAGAGAGAGAGAAGCATGTTGCATCTCTAACATATCTAATAATGGCCCATTCTCCCGTTCATTTTCATTCCCATCTCCATCCCATAAAGTATTCTTCCCTATTTTCTCTCTTCTACACTCAAACAATTATATTCTCCTTTCTGTCTCTTGATTTTGTCTCCTCTTTCATTCTTCACTCACTCACTTTACCTTGAAGAAATTACACGCTTTTCCATAAATTCTAAACAGCTCTCACACCTTCTCTTCAAATTTATTTTTAATCATGCAATTTAAATCACATTAATTTATCATTGGAATTCCTCTGATTTTTTTCTCTCTCTCTCTCCCTCTCTCTCTCTCCCTCTCTCTCTCTCTCTCATACATAGAAATAATATATAGGGAAATGGATGGGATTGAGAGATATTTGAGTTTATTATCTATCAATGTTAGGAAGACTATAGATTTGTATGGAGGGAAGAAAAAATCCATTGAAATTATCCCATTAGAATTATAAGGTTTTGAATGACAAGATTAAATTCTAATGGCTTAGCTTGTCTTTCCCGTACATGAGCCATTAAATAGTGGATGTTTTTAGAGGGGAGGGAGAGAGAGAGAGAGAATGTCAAGCATATGGCAAGTGTATAAAAAGTTATCTTGTAATGATACTAATGGGAATATTTAATTGTGACTCAGCTTACAGACAGATTTAAGACGAATCTTTTTTTCGGGAGGAGGTATCTCTATGTATAAGGAAGAAGAAGAAGAAGAAGAAAAAGAGAGGGAGAGAGAAAAAGAGATTCATTGAAAAATCCCATTTTCCTTGGGACAACCATTATTTCTTGGGATATAAGAATAAAAGAAATGGATATAAAAGAGAAATAAATGGAACAGAACGAATGTACATTAGATGAATACCTTGGAAGAGAAGGTTAATGCTAAATGTCCCGGTTAATAATAGTTACATGTCCAAAACATGTCAATCAGTCAGACAAGGGATCCATTTCTTATTTTTGACTCTTGACTCTCCTCCTTTATATTGCATCTACATCGAGTCCACTATAAATACCCAGCTCTATTTTTTTCTTAAACCCCAAACACCGCATACCTTTTTGTATCCCTAACAATTTCATCTACTTTCATCATATAATAAACTCAATCAAATCATCCACGAGTTGCTAATTCAAATTTTTCATTCATTTCCTATCCTCCCTATATAAATACGTAAATGCATGGATAATATACTATTTATTTGACTATATAGCCTTTTTATTATCATTCCAATAGAAAATTATAGGGGACTTTAATAACTGGAACGGTCATAGAAAAGCCGTGCTCATTACTCAGCTAACTAATTGTAAGATAATGTACATACATAGGATTATTCTAAAGTGCCCGTTGAGGCCATGTGAGAAAAACCACTCACATTTCTGGAGCCTCCTTAATGGATCGGTGGGGAGCTCAAAGATGAAGCATGTATATGCTTCAATACTAGGGAAATACACTGGTGAGTACGTAACTTTGAAGTTCTTGGATTTTAGTAGATCTCTCAGCTATATATTAAAATATATGTGTGGAGTGGAGTGTTAAAGGAGCATGTTTCCTTTGTATAAACCTTGAGAGACTTTGTATCTCTAAACTTCTATAGTATAGTACAAAATCCAGGGTAGACAAAAAAGATAGCTGGAGTGAAAAACAGTGATCATGGTCTATATCATGAATGACAGTCATAATACCGTAAAAGATACGTAATGTAAATAAATGGACACCTTTAGAGCCTCAGAGTCAAATCTAATTCATCAATTATGCTCAGCTAAAAGGGACTGGTCGGGGCTTAAGTATAAAATTCCTTTTTTTTCTATACAATGCTACAAGAGAGTCCATGTCGACTTTCATGTTCTCCAAATAATATCCTCATCCCAATGGGATGAGGATGAATGCTGATGCATATAATAATCATTATAATTGTCCTTCAAGTTGGACATAATAGATGATAATACTTTGGTGAGAATAACCATTGTCCATCTAACGAAGTCCCGCGTTCATTTTCCCCTCTCATTATATTACTACTTATGATTCTCTCTCTCTCTCTCTCTCTCGCTACCATCATCATACAAAACTATCGACCATGTATTATTTATTCCACTCATCACATCTTACATGTAAACATGTATGTAGCCTTTAAACCATGAGAAGTTCCATCTCCCAAAGGCGACTGCTCTCTCACAAAATAGCAGAATACTATAGGAGAGGATGAGTATAGTATAAGGAAAGGGGAAACATATGGGAAGAGCAAAATTTTTTTTTCACCATGGAATTCCACCTTCCTCTACTATGTTATACATTAGTACACACGTCTTCTCACACAATATATAGAGATCTGACATGCAAATAATTTTCATGCATGAATTATCCATACTAAGCATGCAGTGTTACTCATGACAATGATCCTATGTGTTGGAGAGGAGAATACATACGAAATAATAATGATGATAATACGGCTTCATCATTTTCCAACTTTTACACGGTCTAGTATTTACATTGACAAAATGGACATCATCCTCTTAGTACTTGCTGTAGATACAATTTAATTCCCCCCAGATTTACATGACTTATAGTCAAGGCAAAATGTTAATCCAATGCACCCAAATGTTGTACTTTTTATCTCGAGGACCGTGCATATGTAGGCTTTTCATAAAATACACGTAGTATGTACAATCTCTACGTACTTTGGAATCTGAGTTGAAAATTATTTTGTCTCTCTTTTTGTATGTCCAAACTACTATTGTATTCTTATAAGCAGAATAATTCTGGGAGTATGAAAAGGAATAAAATCAAGCCTAGCTCTTTATTTGCAAATTCCCTTGCATTCAAACTTTATTATTGTTAGGGGCTTTTCATTACCCTAACAAGCCCACAACGTGCAAAACTTATTAGGAATTAAGTACAATAAATTATTGTCTTCTAATTATAAGTAGAGCGTTCTCTCGTTAAAGGATTAAATCCGACAGTTTTATTCCTCGGATTTAACCCTCCAATTTAGGGATTACTCCAGCTAATTATTATGTAGAATTCTGATAATTCCTATATATTTGAAAACTTTAATTTAAAAAAATTGATTCACATTATATGGAGTCTGAAATTGTGTATATTAGACCCGCGGGGCGTTTTGATGTAAAACAATTGGTCAAATTATTGAGGAAAAAAGTTATTTTTAGTTTGTTTATCCAAGCAGGGCATACACCGTAACCGTCATGACTGGTTACTGACGGAGGAGACTGTTTCTTTATTACCACATTATTTTGTGCGTTATTTAAATGTAGAGAATAATTGTTGTTATTGATGGGTCATTATGAAATATTATTGGTCCTGTTAAGACCGGAAACCCTGCTCTACTCCTGAGAGAGGCATAAATTAAATTGTTGACAACAACTCAGTCTGCTCTTGATCTCTTCTGCGTTGATCGGAGGGAAATAAAGAAGGCTAAAAAGAAGAAGACTTGCGAGATACTCCCAAGTCCAATCTGATCCCAATCCCTCCCACGGGAATTCTTTCGCTTTTACTTTCAACTTGAATCATGCGTTACAGTACATGACATTTCTTCAAAATCTCGGACCTCTTCTGCTCCGTTCTTCTAAGGGAAGCAAGAAGAGATGAGAGACGAACTAAATGCTTAATTGAATCCATGAAAATTTTGTTAAATATTTTTATTTATTTTTTATTTTTTTAGCTATACCTATGCGACGATTTGTACGCTAAAGTCAGGGATGTAAATTATTGAGAAATGACGTCATGAAAATAAATTTCAATGTGAAGAAAAGCAATAATTGGTGAGAAAAATAGCTGGATGAGAGAGGCAATGAAAATAAGAAATACAAAAAAGGGATTTAAAGCTTGGGTTAAAAGGGGAATGTTTACGTACATTGTTCTATAAGAAGATGAAACAAGTCGTGAAGCGTGTATAATAGGATGAATGATTCCGTACGTAAGAGATATATGATTTGTGGAAATGGACATTTGAGGAAGGATGAGAGAAGAAGAGAGTCAGAAAGAGTGAGAGAGATGGATAGGGGCAACCCAACTCATTGGACCAGTCAATTTAGTCAATAATATAAAGCTTGCGAGGCAAAGCTATCAAATCAAAATCAACCTTATCAGTCCGAAGCTTTGAATTCTATTGAATTTTACATCAGCTCATATCATTTCTCATTTCAACATTTATTTCTTGTCTGGCTCATCATCCGTAAGGTGAATGAATGCAAGTTGGAAGCGTACCATTAGGACAAGATGGATTTACGTAGGGCAGTGGAGTGCGGCAACAAGATTTGTCATAAGGTAGAATTTCATATGTGCACTTGTACGTGGGGATGTATTATATAACCAGTGCATATAAATATAGTATTGGATTTAATAGGATAAATCTGTTACGATCAAAAGTTTAAGATTGGTCCGATGATATTTTTTCAATTCCTATTTCCCCCTTTCTTTCTCTATGCATTCACCCCTCTCTCTTGAGGTATTACAGGAGAGAATGTGGTATTAAAATAATTTTTTATTCTCAATTTCTTTTATTTCTCTATATCTGTTATCTTTTCCCTTTCATTATGGAGTATAGTTTGAAGTAGAGAGCAATCATAGTAGTAACATGGTTTTTTTTACCACTATTGTTGTGGGCATATGACAAACTTCAAGCTAAAAATGATTGGAGTGTATAATATTGGATGTTATGTGGTGTTGTTCGAGGTATTACTTGCATTAGCTCCTTTACCAACCATTCATTTTATGGTTGTCACAATGATACTCTGGCTCCGGATCCCTATTATAGTTGCCTTGATCCCGATGTGCAGAACTCAATGGGTAAGGTTGTTATCGCTCTAACCATTACTGACAAGTCTAATTTGTCGAGGGACTTTTTTTGTCACAAGTACTTATATAATATCAACTATACCGACATAAACGCAGATCTGTCCTGGTTTGGGTAAAGATCCTCAGTCAGTCATCGGTTGTTGTTTTGAAATATATTGGGATTTTTTCCCTCTCGTCATTTTCTCCGTGTCATATTTGCGTTTCAAGTTGACAGTTTTCAATGCTAATTTCATCATTTGGGCTCCCTATTGAAAAATTCAAAGGATTTCTACCTCTCCGCTTTTGGATTAGGAAATTTCTCTGAAATTCTCTCCCTTAGAAATAAAGGGAAGAAGAAATCTGTAAATTCCTAAAATAATATTATGTTACGGACAAGGTTAGGGGATTTTTTTTTCTTGTTTCCTAAACCAAAATTCTAAAGAAAAAATCCCGTAAGAATATCAAATGCCTAAAATTATTTTATTATTAACAAAATTGCAATGACTATTTGACAAAAATGTGAGCTTTGAGTCCGGCAAAATATGTTTGAAAGAATGTGAAATAACTTGAAGGGAAAACAATATTTTGCGCTAATAAAAAATTATGTCATGTCGTGATGAAAAATCTGCTCTCAAAACCATTGCCCTACCTCTTATATACTTATACCCCTTCAAGGAATCAACACTTTTACTGATATTTGAAAGAAGCATGAAAGTTTTTCTAACTACATATACTCTTTGCATTAAAAATTCCATGTTGGATAGAGTACACACCGAAAATTCTCTACTTCTCTTATATGTCAAGTAAATGAGAATGAACATGGTCGTCGTGAATAATATACCATAGGTTATAATGACGCGTCTCAAATAAATTCATATTAAAATGTGAGCCTTGTAAAAAGTCCATGTAGTACTCAAGTCAAGCCCACTGTGTATAATTGTAGTAGCCACTTTACTTCTCTCTCTCTCTCTCTGTAAATATATATATAGGGCCCCTTTTTAAAGGAAATCGTTCACCTCAAACTATGCTTTGTTTATCACGACATAAACTATGATTTTTTCTTGTACTGTGAGCCACCAAAACTTGAATTCTGTCTTGAACAAACCTTGTAACAATAGGAAAGAAGAAAAAGGATTTTTTTCCAAGCTCCTACCTATACCAAGTAAATGACTGAATAAATTTCATTAGATGTTTAAGTGTGGAAATTGTGAGCAAACTGAAAAATGAAAGTGTAGGCGATGCCAAGAGTTGAGGTATGTAAAGTGTCCAGGCTTTTCAATTCAACACTCCCTACTAAGTCTACCCTCATCTTTCAAAATACATACACATAGAGTTAATGTAGACACGCACATAAATGTATGTATATCTATGTATAGTAAATATCATATAGGAAAGCATCAAATACACATGACACATTTGGTTTAACCAAGTTAGTTTAAGAACTGCTGTCTTGCTTGCTTGGCTTGTTAAATAATCTGACTGAACGTATCATGTTCTCGTAATCATGTAGTTTTTTTCCTAACTGGGGAAAAATGAAGAACAGTATGATTGTGTGTGTGTGTGTGTGTGTGTGTTTAGTGAAAAAGATGCATAAAAAGTAGTCGTTGTATGATTGGGCTTTTTATTGAAGGACACAAAAGGGGAACCGCTTTAATCGCATTATACGTGAAGCATAATGTCACATTCAGATGTTCTCTTCTCTTCAGCCCTTCTTTTTCTTTCCAGCATATTATTTCATATGTCCATCTAAATAAAATACTATGGAGCTATATACACGGGGACGGAGTATCACCGTCAGTTTTGAACAATTTCCTACTATCAGTCATGTACATACCGCACACTTTCCAACACACATACAAATATCCAAGGTGTTTCATATGGCTGATATATGCATATAGCTTCTCTATTATAGAATACCTGTCTGTTTACCTATGCATATACCATAGGGAAGAGTAAATGTGAGGTACATACATAAGTTACTCTGTAAGTTGCCTCATGAGCAAATATCAGTAGTAGTATAGTGTCTAGTGTCTAAGAGTAAAAAGCTCTCACACTGTACAGGACAAGCACTCATAGGAATTTCGAGTAGCATTGCACCGTATATCTTATGCATGGTATGAGTAAATTCACGTGAATTTAACCTCTACATTTTACTAACTACATTCTGCTCATTACCCGTTCCTATCCAAGCAGACTCTCTGTCAAATGCTAGGAAATATAATAGTGCTCAAATGAAATTTTATGATAATACAATTCATATTTATTGCATGGATTTGTTCAGTCAGCTTTGATATATGCTTATCTATGTTATATGTGTAAGCTACAAACGTACGTATGTACTTATTCTGTGTTAATATGTACATGGGAAGAGTAGAGGTTCATAGAAATGCTTGCATTTGACAGTCCCATACAGTCTGGAGTTGATGATATTTACAAGGATATAGACTATACCACTACTATATATAAGGGACATATAAATATACAAGTATTCCCACATACTTGGCTGATTTGTTTTCAGTGAGGGAAAAATCAAGTGACGGATGGACGGACGGACGGAGAGCGGACTCAAAAGACAAGGCAAGTACATATAGGAAGAGCTTGAAGGAATGAGGAGCAAAAGAGAGGATATAGTATGAGGAAGAAAAAAAAAATTTCTCCACACTGCTCTAATCTCCTGCCTTTGCATTGTACTGAGGATGAAAAAAATGTTTACACTAGAGCAAACCTTTTCTTGCTCACAATGTTCTCCATACTATGTAGGAATGAGAAGACGTCTATAGGTAAATAGGAACAACAAACATTCAGAGAGATAGAGAAAACGGATATTCAACTAAATATATTATTTTCCTTGGCGCTTTGTTATGTTCACATAATCATTGGGGCTATATGAGTTATGGTCCATGTGGACGCAATCCTTGTATTCTCGTCGATCAGTCAGTATATGGCTGATTACATTGAAAATGTTCTCTCTCTCTCTCTCTCTCTCTCTACTCAATTCTAAATCTAAAGTCTTTCTTTCTTTTGGTTCTTGTACTATTTCTCTCTCTCTCTCTCTCTCTCACTCTCTTATGTTACTCTTTGACTATTGTTGACGTTGAGTTTCTACGTATTTATTTCAACGATGTGGTGTAAGAAACAGCTCCTTGAGGCTATGAGTGAGTCCTCTTGGGGCTTTTCCTTTGGGCTCCTTCTAGCCAACAAATAGATGAAAAGAGACGCTCAGATTTAAGCCGTATATAAATATTTTTGCCTTATTTCCGAACAAACGACATCACTTAATCCTTCATTGTTCCGCCGGCTGCGTCTCTCTCTCTCTCTCTCTCTCTCTCTCGCTCTTTCTATCTCTCCTTCTTCATAAACCTCATCACAATACTAATAATTCCTTATAGAAAAAAAAATTACTCCGTGTACATTTCAAGCCACTAATGAAAAAAAGCTAAAAAACGTTTTGTGTCTGAATACCAATGACTTTTTTTTATTCCATTCTCCTATCCACAAATACATTTTTATATGAAAAATTACAATTTCTATTGTAAACTTCAGTATAGACTGTTCTCATATCGCAATCCCAATGTATTCAGTGATGAAGGGTGTACAATAAAAAAAAAAGCTAATCCTATATGTTTATTGGAAAGGAAATTAGAATGGGATTTCTAGTGTTGTATATTCTCTGGTAAAAATGTAGAAATCCAAGGGAGATAAAAAGAAGGGCCACTTGAATCCTTAATGGATATAAGCTAAAGCTAAATCAGATGAATGAATAATAATAATAATAATAATGATAATAATATTTGTCAAAAAAAACAACTCTCGATGCTATTTTATGACGGGAAAAACATATTACAAATTGACAATAGAAGATGAATATAATAATTCCTATTATTTGTATAGAGTCTCTATGTGTGTGTGTATGATAGAAAATAAAACCTTTTGAATTTCAATAGAGGTTGAATTTAGGTATTTCTCGCTTGTAATATCATTTATTCCTAATAAATAGGGATAAATGGATAAATATGGGGGAAAATGTACTTTATGTCCAGTCTACTTTTCTCTATATAATAATAGCATATAGGTAGTAGATGTAACAAAAAAGGGAAAAGTACAAACTACTGTGGATTTCCCATTGGCAGGGAAAAGGCTCAAAGTTGATGATATTGAATGGTTTTTGGATCTCTCTTGTCAAGTTTCTAAAAAGAAAATACTCAGCAGAGTCAGCAAGTGTAAACAATCGATTTTATCAATGAAGTGGAGAGGATGATAGGAGAAGGTTAAATGAGTTTTTCTCTAATGGTGACTTTCACCCATGTGTGTCCCTATATAACAATAATAATAGTATAGTAGAGGGATGCGGGAGCCAAGTCTTTTATGAATGTACAAAACTCAGAGAGACAGACAGACATATACGGAGGAGAGAAAAAAAGGGAAAAAACTTGTACCCAGTTGACTTCATACTTATTCCATAGATTCATATTATATGACCTGGACTTGGAGACATTTCCCGATGACGCATTTTAAGGAGGAAATGAGCTTGAATTTTTTTCTTCTTTGTTCATATACCATAACAAAATACAATGATAGCTAATAATAAATACAAACTCATGGAATTCCACAAAGAATTTTTCACAAAGGGGATAGCCATGTATATGTTGATATACTATAGGGAGGGATTTCCTATGTATATGATGTATCTGTATAGAATACAATGTAAAAATAGGAGACAATACTAATACATGCTTAACATGTCCAACTCATTTGGTGTCATAAAGATATTCCCTTGCTAGTTACTAAAACCCCGTGTGTTTTGTCTCTGGCCATATCTATCTGTGCTGGTATGTGAGAATGTCACTGGAGAGCATGACATTTTTCTGTGCAATACCCACTGCGGGTATATAGACCCGTCCCTCTATATACATAATGGCTCTAAGCCTTGCGTTATGTTGATTTGGGTCGTTGTGTGTGTCATGTCGTGTCTCATGTTTGTGAGGGCAGTACTAGATTCTCTCCCTGAGTCTCATTGAAGCCGTAATGAATAACGACGTGTAGTATTGAAACTGGAAGGTGTACATGTCCATTGAGAGCTTTTGGCTTCCCCACAGGATAACAATGAAGGGACACTGTGGCTTAGTCAATTTATCTATACACGGGTAAACTCACCTCTGTCTTCTTTCCTTCCCAACCATAATAATCTCTCCGTTGAGTCCCTGTACATATAAACTCCCTAGTACGCTGCTCCCCACATATATCTTGTTCATTCATATGATTTTTATGTGTAGAATTTTTTCACCCAGTCGATATGTACCTTGTATGATGACATACCTGGAAAAACATATGTACCCTATATGCATGCATGGGCATTAGGCGAGGACAAAGTTGGTTAAAAATCCAGGCATGATACGTATATGTCAACTTAAGCATATCGATCATTGAGAGACGTTTCTCTATTAGAGCTCTTCTATGTATGGTTGAGTAGATTATTTGAGGGAATCATACATGTAAAATAGGAGGAAGAACATGGGCTTGGTAAATACTCATCATGTATGGTACAGTGTAGGACGAAGGGCCCTAAAATGACTAAATCCCTTCTTATAGGAGTACACATTTATCTACATATATGTAGAGAGAGAGAGAGAGGAGCATTCAAGCGGTCCTCTATATGTGAAAAGCTTGAATTGTGAATGAAAGAGAAAAAAAATAATAATATAAAGCAAAACGCGTTTAGAAAATGGCACAAAGGAGCCTGGTTGTTTGTATGTACTGTTGTACAACACCTTGGGTTTTTAGCAAAGGAGAAAAACTATTCACTATTTACGGCTCTTCTCTATGCATGTCCAGTTAAACTAAAGGAACTAAACTTTTCTGAATGGAAGGCCCTTTGGGGGGACAAAGGACACAACACATAAGGTGAAAAGGGCCTTTTGTGTCAGGTCATTATATCCCTCCATAGTCCTTCTGTGTCTACTCCATATTAAGGCTTTGTAGTCGGTGTATGAGCCGAAGAAGAAGCACAACTCAACTCGTTTACCTTTCCCAAAAAAAAACTGGGAACTTATATATTAGGTAAGGGAGTGTACTAAAAATTACCGTGTAGGGAGCCACAGTGTATTGTATAAAAATGCATATATGCACACTCAAAACTATAGACATGTATTTGACATAGGATGAGTCCTATAGTGCGTTTTTTATATGTGTATTATTATATATTATAATGGAGCCCGGTACATTACATATACATATAGGCTATTCAGCATTTGCTTCCATATCGTTGATAATTCATATTATATCGGTATCAATGGCCAGTTGAGTAGGAAACAACGTACGAGGTAAATGAACAGTGCTCGAAAAATTCTTTACAACTTCCCGAATCCCGCTCGCCCTTATAAGCTGAGAATGAACGGTGAGGGAAGCGGGGCTCTCTGAAGGAATAGGTGGGGTGAGGATGCAAACAAAGTATATGCATAATTCCCTGTAGTAGTAGAAATACCATGGCAGTTTATTTATGTTTGATCCACATGACATTCACAATACGAACAAACATTCATAGACTTTTTTTTTCCTTCCCAACTTCTTTTCTCTCCTTCACTCATTATTATTAGCATTATAATTTTCGAGAGTAAGTACATTATCACATATGTACCTGCTTTTTCCTCTGAGGGGAGCCCTTTATTGTGTATAGTACAACCATATTAATAGATTTTCCTTGAATAGCATTAAAGTAAGTTGAATGGTGTATCACGGCCAGCACTTGCACCATCCCTGCCTTTTTTATCATTAGACAATTACTAATTTTTATGTACCTTTGCAGTTCACAGCTTTACCTTATTTTTTTCTATTACACGTATATTTGTAGATATACATGAACATTGGATTATTATTGTGTGTACACACATATTGAAATTGGTATGTGTGACTTATACGTTTTATTATGATGGGGAGCAAAACTTATGAACAATCCCATTTCCAGCTTCTTTTTCTCTATAGACTTTCTAGTACGTGCACATATTTACCAGCGCAGCGGGTTCTTCTTCTCCCATCCTCCTATGCCTACTCCAATTTCAATTCAATTTCAAGTATAGGCACACAAAATTTTCTTTTTGTTCATTCAGTCCTTAACTCATTAACTAAACTGGTAAATGGTCCATGTGTATATAGATGAACGCCACTCTTAAAATACCAGGTAATATAAAACTGATCCCTTCAATTTATTTAGGAGATTGTCCTCGAGAAGCGAGAATCATTGAGATTTTAGGATCTATAATAATTTATAATACTTTGTACATTTGATCTTATCATGAATTATTAATTTAAAATGTCAGTCCAATTTTCTAATGAGATTGCTACCAAAAAAAGAATATTTCGTGGGACAAGAGCCGTTGATAATAACCAATGGATTTAAAATTGTTCACAGTCGATTAAGCTCATGCACTTTTGAATTTCACTAGTTCCTATAGAGACAGTGATGAAAGATAGGATGATATAGGGATATTTGCTGGTTTGAAAAGATTTTTGTAAGGATGGAATGGATAACAAAATTGTGAGAAAGGAGGATACTTGAAACTAAAAGCTAATGCTAAAACTCAAGTTTGAAAAATTTGCTACTGGAGGATTCCTGTCAACTTGAATCAAGTGGAATGACTGCTACTGCTAATTTGTCGACAATGAAAAAAAAAAGGATTCAAGTTAATAGAATGTGGTTCTGACTGTGAGTCTAGACACATTTGTTATAGGAGAACATTTTTTACCTTGATATGAAATTACAAACAATAATTATTATGTGGAGATGACAATTATAGTGTTACCACTTCAAAATATTGACGATAACTTGCTTCAAAGAAAGTTGATATACTTAAGTTCTCTACAAGATAATATCACTATATATTCAAATGCATTCATCATTTGTCAAGATGCACATAATTTCTTTTCTCTCCCCATACTTGCATATTTGCTTGTATCTTGTTGCGCGAGGATAAAATGTGCAAAATTTACATTCTTTTTCTACTACTTGAGCTACAGGTTCATCAACAAATCCTTGAGAATTACTCGTAAAGAATCCTACCTGCTGATTAATAAATATACACATTTATCTAAATCAACAATAATTACACATAAATCATAAGTCATTTCAGCAGTGGAGATACTACGTAAATCTTAACTATGTAAACATGCTATTGTTCTCAGTTATGAAAATTTTATTATTTACTTTTTGTAAAATATTAAAAACTCGGGGACATTTTGAGGAATTCCGAGGTAATGAGTTACTATAAAACTCAACGTCATTTTCTTACATAAATAATATTGTAAGTAATTTATCATTTTATTACGTGCTAAAGATTTCATTTTTATAGTACAAAAAAAAAATTCTAATGACAGGTCAGATTGGTAGGTATGGATCAAAAATTATTAAGTGTAGAGACAGATGAGGATCCATCCGTTACATTCTTGAGCATGTTTTTTCAGAGTGGAGCAGTTGAATAATTGAGAGCTTACTCTTGTGTTGCATTAAGAGAAAAAGTATTATCACATTGCGAGATAAGGAGTAAAAAGCATTTGACTTAAAACAAAGATAGAATTAGTTGCAAGTTTATTTGGGTACTTCACAGGAGGTGGAGAAATCCCTCTGAAGGAATGTGCGATATGTTGCACGTAATAGTCTTGAATATACCTTCACTCTGAAGTAGTGTTTAGAAATGAGAATAAAAATTTAAGGTGACCTGATTTACTCAATGCAATTGGGATAATAATTGTTTAACTAAACTTCATAGTGTCCTCCAATTGACTCGTATCACATTACCAGACATTATTGTGCACTGGAAAAGTATGTACATCTAATTATATTTATACAACTAAAATAATTCTGTTTACCTATATAGAATACCACCTCTTGCATTATAATAGCAAGACTATACCTTGTATAGGTCTCATGCACAATCACATTTCAAGATACACGCTGTCTTGCTGAGTTGGATTGAGTTAGCTGGCATTGTGCATTTCGAGTATTATTTCGTCCGCAATGAGTGAGTGAGTGAGTGAGTGTGTGTGTGTGTGTGTGTGTGTGTTTTGTGGTCTTCGTTGAAGGAAAACCAGGCAAAGGAAACTCGGGCTTTTGTTTGAGCGTGTGAACAAAACATTTTGAACAGAGGCCGAAACAAGGAACACATAAAGACAAATGAAGCTCAAGACAAAGTCTTAATTCACTTTTGCTCCACAACTTGAGAGAACATGAGAGTTCAAGAAATAACATACGACATTACACAGCATTTGTACAAAGGCTTTTGTGTTCCGCTACATTGCATTACCTTACATCACAAAATCACAATTCATATTCCAATGTTCAACATAACACAAGACGACCACCATAACAAAGTCCTCTGCCATTCATCACCTCATCACAATTGATAGTCAATCTCCCATTGTCTATATATATATTGTATCTATACACAGGAGGACGTATTTAGTCCTCACAAGGCACTTTGCTCACTCCCCTTCCATATATCTCTATCTATAGTCAGCTCCGTTCCTACTCTAAATCAAGACATTTTGACTTTTCCACACTCTTTTTTATCTCTCCTGAACTTGACTCCACCATCCAGTCAAAAAATTCGACAATATCTATGTAAAGTAACATTTCTCGTAAAGTAGCTATCCTAGTAAAGTAACATTTCCAGTAAAGTAGTTATCCTGGTAAATTAAGTATTTCTGCAGTTTAATGAAAAGTAGTTTGATTTTGGGGAGAATCAACGATTTAAAAAAAAATAACCGTATAAATTCCCCTCTCGGAGGTAGCTATGCTTCGTACCAAAAGTGGAGGATGAGAAACAAATTTTGAAACTTTTAGATACAAAAAAAAATGTAAATTATTATTACTAACTTTCTACAAAGGATTCATAGAACTTCTAAAAAATCAACAAAAAACGAGGTCCACACCAAAGGTTTTAGCTAGTTCCTCCTCATCAGATACTGGCAAAACATGGGAGAACCCATAGTCGATGACTATTTATTGTGAATATAAGCTGTAAAAACCGCAAAACATTTCCCGTCCCAATCTCAAACATCTGTGATGACACCACAATTTAATATCATTACCATTTAATTAACATTACTTATACCATAGAAAATTCTTCTACTGCTAAAATTGCATTGACCAAATCCTCCTTAGAAAACGTCTATAAAATGAGAGCTACCCTTAATAACAAGGTTAATAAGCAAACAGTTTACAAATCCGGCCCAACCCCATGACATCAAAGTACGTCATTCTGAATCAAAGCAAACTTCAAAGTATTATCAAACGCTTGTGAACCAAAATTTTATATACGTTGATTGATTTCTAAAACAAATATAGGAATCACGTAAGAAAACGTAACTCCAATCTGAGCTTATTTATGGAGGTGTAAGAATAACGTACGTAAGGGATTTTTGACTATGTTGACTATGATCAGAGAGTAGCTCAAGTATAGATTCACAACAAAAGGGAACAATTGAAGAAGAAAAAATATAAAAGCAAAAAACAAAAAAAATACGCTTTTGAATTAAATTTAAAGGTTTAAGTAGTTTATAAGCCTCTGATGACAAATGGCATAATATAGAGTATTGTAGAAGATGGAATGACTCTCTTCTTAGAATAAACTCTAAAGCTTTTGGTGTTTCAAGTAAAAGAAGGCTGTAAATGTGAATTGTATGTAACTGTTTGCATGGACAAAGAAGCGCCCTTAACTTCATCTTTTTATCGAATAATGGATAATAAAAGATGTAAAATGAGCCATATGGTAAGAATCTGTTGTTGTTTCATCTGGCACTTGAGCATTGTAAAGGAAAAATCTAAGCAAGCATTTATCATTGTTATCTTTTTCTCTCTCTCTCTCTCTCTCTCTCACACTGTATCTCTTCACTTCTTTCCCTCTCGTTCTCGTTTCCTTTTCCACAAGTCGGAGAATGGTGGAGGGAAAATTGACAATGGTTACAAGTGTGTAGAGAATTTTTAGTAGCTTATAACAACTGAAGCAAGTCTTACTGTTCTTGTTCAAGCTTGAAAAGTTTCATAGTCTTTTTTTTTCATTTATTATTATATTGCAAAGAATTAGAGCCCACTAGCATTTCGTAGCATGTTACATTATACATGTATTATTGTATGTTTCCAAACCAGAGAGACTCAGACATGAAGAATAGTCTCCAAGATGACTGGAGTCATGAGGAGGATTTTTCCTCTAGATTTTGTTTTATATAAATTCCAGTATGTGTATATTTGACTGTATTTTCTATACATAAACATCATTTGACGGATTCATTTCATTTGATTTCATTATTTTATTTTGAGGGCATAATGCCCTTTTTTGGTCTTCATTATTATGATGATCACGCCAGGCTCCTCGATTACTTCACACACTTGCAGTAACAATAACAACAAAGTTTTTTTTTTCTCCAAGAGCGTTTTGTTCTTTTCACTCCCGTTTTATTTTTTCATCCCCGTCTTTTGCATTCTTTCTTTAAATCTCTTGTCTTCGTCTCAAGTTCCTTTCCACAAATTTAATGAATTTCTATATGTCTGACTTGATTCCACTCACTCAAAAGGTTTATATTTTTTAAGCCCTTTGTCTCTATACTCATATAATAATGTGTATTCTCCATGGAGTGGCTGTAACTTGTATACTATACAGTATGTATATTTGAAGACTAAAAAAGAATTATATACGTATGATTAACTTTTTCTTCTTTGAAATAGTAAAACCCTCAAAGATTCCTTTATTTTCTGTGGAAGTAAAAATTTACTATATTATTATGAGCATTATTATTATATTAACTCCCTCTAGACTACTTTTAAAGTGATAGGTCTATCACTACAATGTGAACGTGGACAAAAACATGGTTCTTGCCAAGTGCGAAAAGTTGGGACTTTTTTCATTTTTTCCCTTCTTTTCTCTTGTACTATTCAAGTTCTACTAAATCAACAGTCGTGGTTGGCCTCACCTGATTTTGAAATTTTAATAATCATGTATGCATACAATTATATATGTACGTATATATATATGTGGGGCTCATAGAAGATAAATTAATATTTTTACATAATGTGATATTATCATTGCTATGTCTTCCCCTAGTTCACATTATAATTCTCAAGTGTGTAGGGGAAGGAGGAACTTTGTATTTTCTATGAAGACTTTTTACATATAAATAAAATATCCATTGCTTATACAAGAAAGAGAGCCAATGAAAAGAATGAGTGTTAAGAGTTGGGAGTAATCGTTTTTTTTTCTTCTTCAAGATATACATCATCACATACGAAGGAACTTGTACATTTTCTACGGTACTTGTCTCCCTTATATATCTTTTTGTGTGAGGGAAACATGGATACTTGGACTTTTAGAACGTCAACGATGGGAGCCACAATTCACAATAACGCTCTGACTTGAAAAGATTGAAAAGACTGGAAAAATCTTCGCAACTCTCAACCTCTACACAATAATTCACAAATCCTTCTCATCTTTCACATTTTGAATTCATTCCATTCACACTCATACACAACATACAATGTTACGTACACAAGTTACACACTATAGCTATATGTATATGGAAAAAGTAGACACAATTGTGTCTACCTACCTTATAGCACATTAGGTATGTAGAGATGGGCGCCATAGGGTTATGTCCCTATGTTCATATAGTAGGTAAAAAGCTTTTTCATATCAAAGTCATTGAATGTAATGTAATTTTACATATGTATAAAAAAGTTGTCTGTAGCAATGTAGAACAACATACAGGGGAGAATAAAATATGAGTTAAGTAAAATGTTTTATGAAAAAATGATTATAATTCTTGAACCTGTGACGGGGGCTGGAGCATTAAGAATTGTTTGAATAGAAGGTGTGAGGAGAGGACCCGTACTTTTAGGATTATCTCTCAGAAAATTTTTGTCTCGAGTAAAATGAGAATAATCTACATATTTTATGTGTGGAAATGATGCCAACTGCTTTTACACATGTGAGCGAGAGACAGAGAGAGAGAGCTTGGCTGTAAATAAGTGTAACTTTTTCATGAGTGTCAAAGGAGTTGAGCTCCGAGGTTTTCTTCTCATATTTTTCTAGACAGTGGCAATGATAATGCAATGGTATAGTAGAGCATGGTCGTAACTCACCCGGAATACAGTTTTTGATTCTCTCTCTTTCTCTCTCTCTCTCTCTCACTCATGTATCAAATGTAACGTGATAAACACAACAAAGGTAACTTTTGACTCTTATTATGAAGCGGACAGCATTATGCAGGAGTTAAAGATTTCATTATTACCATTATATTGAGAGTGTATGTGTAAGAATAGGGAGTCATACACCCCTTGCCGACACCATCAACCACTCAAATGTGCAAGTTGACATTTGAGTGTGAACTTCGGAGCTCTCTCTGTATAGTGTACTAATTAAATGGTATGTCCCAGTATCCACAGTTCATTAGAAGGAGCATTATATTATTTACTATTGTACTAGCCATTCTCCCATGTACCTCTCTCTCTCCTTTTTTCCTCACTTGGGTTTTCGGTGCGAAACTGCCGCAGGGGTCAACTCATGATATTGTCGTTATCAATATTATCATACAATGTTCATCTTTCAACCATGAACAGTTGTACTTGGGAGAGATAGGCTTCAGCCTCCCAGCCAACCTCCTTCTTACTTTGTATATCTTCACATATATGTATATTTATATACATGTAGACATTCCACTTTTAGCATTGGACTTTAGATTTCTTATTCTTTTTCTTATAGTACATATCCCCTTAACACATCATCAATTGTTGGAGCTTCTTTCTCAAGCCATGAACACCTCAATGATGATGACAAGAACTCCAACTGGAGATCTTTTTAGTGTCAATATAATGCCTCGTCACTAGGATTCACTTCCACATATTACAACTATACTACAGGCAGTTAGCAATAACCCATTAAATTACCATTCATTGCTTAATTGTATACTTTTAATTGTAAGCCTATGTAGAGCATAATAAGCTCGTTAGATTTCATATGAATACGCAAATGAATAGAAAAATCCTTTTCTTCCATCATTCCCAATCATTATACCAGATTATCTTTCACTACATAATAGTCAACATTTCTTAGAATCCCACATTGCAAGCACAGCTAGTTCACCAGAGTCCACAATACTAAAAAAAAAAGTTTATTTGTAGAACCAGGGAATGTTCTTCTGGATTACGGAGTTACGATAATAATTATTTTCCTACCCAATCCCATCAACACCTTCTATACACATACATTATTCTACTCAGAATTTTTCTCATGCTTTCTTCCCTGTTGTGACATTATCACAGTCTCAGCTCTCTCGACCTCATCAACAAATTTTCAACGTAGGTAGGTCATTACTTTAATCAAGCAAAAATATATTCTTTCTTTAGTAACGGCAATAATAATTGACAATTTCCTCCCTTAACAGTCAATGAGCAAATACTTGTTATTTACCGCTATTTTACTAACTCCTATAGAAGTCCTCCAAGCATCTTAAAATCTTACAATTCAAGTATTTACTTAGCAAAACTGAGAAGATTTCCTATGATTTATTTCACAAGCTCCTTAATAGAGAGGGATTTTTAAATTGGGCACTGTAATAATATTTTATTAAGCAATGAGTCATTATTCACGCCTGTGATTTCCATCACAGTTAATTTAAATGTGTAATATTTTTAAGGGGAAATATTTTCTCATTTGATAATTTTATGTCCGCTTATTATAGAGCAACATGTAATTATAAAAAGATTAAGAAACCGCCTTGCATCATATTCAAAAAGGCAAATGATAAAAATAAATGTTTTTATCATAATTATTCACGATAGTGTTAAAATTATCGAGAGGAAAAAATACTGTAGGAAATCATTAAGACTATGATGATGCCTTTAAAAAGGAATAATCATTATCATTATTGTTCTGAAAGTGTACGTGGAGAGAGAAAAAAATAAGACAAAAAGTCACCTATTGAAACGACAGACGTTGATATCTTGTGCAAATTCGGGTTTCATTCCAGGTTTATTTGAATTGTAGCATTGAATACACAATTAGGACTCTGAAGAATAATGTCTGGGAAGAACTCAAATAAAGTTTAAGGAATGGGACAAGGAAATTACTTAGTTAGAATGAGGTTTTCAATCTGTATAATGAGACAATGGCTGCAGAGAGCGATGCCTTTTAGGGTACGCACTCTATATCTCTATACATAATATGTACATACATATCAATATACATGTAAATACATTTGGGACTCACTCAGAGTCAAATCAACTTGGCATATCTCTATCATGAAAAAACTCAAGTTTGGTCTCCTCTCCTCCTCCTTCCTTCTTCTTCTTCTGCCTTCTTCTCCTATCAACATAATAATACCACTACTAGTCTCCTGTGAAAACTTATATGTAGACATTGATTTTAGAAGGAAAAAACGTTGGGGGAAACGGATACAAGATAGATGGATGGAAAGGAAAAAGCTATTGATTTCCAGAGACTGTAAAAGATTTCAATCTAATTCTCTCTGGCTAAACAAATATTGTGAGATGATGAATGCCTTGAATGAATAGATTTAGGAGGGAAATGGAAAAATCCTTAGAGTCCTCCTCGGCAGCCCGTCGTCCTCTCTCTCTCTCATTCTTTAGTAGTACATTCTAGAGAATAGTAGGCAATGACTGTGTAGACAGTACGTGTGCAAAATACACCCATTCTATAACAACAGTATCGTCTTTCTCTTCTTCAAAAGTCATACGTATGAGGGTGTATACCTTCAAAAGTATCAGCCACGTCCTATACATGTCTATGAAAATATCCCAGGAGTAATAAGGCACACATATACGCACACACTACCGAGAAAGAGTACAAAGTCACGAGACATATAGAGGGTTCCTCAATCTGTATGATCTCTCTACAAAGTTAAGAGCATATACTTGAGTATTCTAAGAGCTATTCTATCCCTTCCTATACCAATCTATTGCTAACCCATTACATATGTACGTATATGCTAACTCCTGTAATTTCTTTTGCATCTCAAGTGAGTAACTAGGAACATTGAGAGAGAGAGAGAGTATGCATTGGTTTACAGGGGAAAAGTTTTTTTTTCTTCCAGTTTAAAGAGAAAAGTCCTTTGCCAAAAGCCACTGCTTTTGCAGGATGACATTTACATGTGCGAACACACAGGGAGCTACTAGCTATACATGAGGAATGGCTTGAGAAAAAGAGTAGAAAGTCTAAAAAAAAACTAGAATGGATGTTTGAGAGAGAGTGAAGAAGAAGAGAGCTTTTCGAACAAAATGGAAGAATATCTGATATCTGTTTTCAATAGAAAACCAATCATAGGAGTATAATGACTTTTTCCCTTGCAAAAATAGATTTATCGTGAGCACACGTATGTACAAAACCCTATCACATATCTTTCAAAGCCTTCACATATTATCCATCCTATAAAAATGTGTCCTTCCCTCTCCTTTTTTTCAGAAAAAAAAACTAACAACTCACATCTCTGGTCTCTATCTTTCACTTCTGGGGAAGAGTGTACGTGGCCTCAATAGAAACATTACGTACATATTACTTTTTGTTATTATCGGAACAAGAAAGCATTAGTTTTCCTAACAACAAAAATATCAATGAATTTAGACATACGAACGATTTCATTTTCCCTCTCAGCAGACACTTATGTGTCGGTACAGCAGCGGCATGTGAATTTTTCCGAACTTTTTTCAGTATCTAGAGAGACATATATATGTATATATATATGTACATACATGTAAATCTACATACTCTTTTACTCAGTTTTCATCCTTTGGCTTCATTTTTTCCTGATACTAAAAAAAGCTATAGTCTAAAGTGTAGGAGGGGAGTAGATAATAATGTATATGTAGTAATGTAGAAAGCGTAAACACCTCAGCGAACTCAATATTTTTTAAGACCTTTTTATACTTGAGTATAAAAATAAGTGAAAAATTTTAGATTCGCTTCTCTCGAAAATCCCATCTTCTCTATCTCACATGTATACGTATATATAGCTATGTAGTGAGTCAACTTTATTTTAAATCAAAGTATGAAGCTAAAAAGAGGGATATCCAAACGGGAGCTTTTTCTTCCTAGCTTCAACTTTACATAACACAAGAGAAGTGCTGAGTTCAGTGCTTTCACAGGAGCAAGCATTGCATTACATTAGCTCTCACATTGATTTTATTTAGTTTTCATACCCAGAGCTACGCCTACGTATGAGAACGTATGTATAAGTATAGCGTTGAAGAAGACAAGAATAAATTTCGAGAGAGAGAGAGAGAGAGAGAGAGAAGTGACGGGATAAAATAATATAGGAAAACAGTTACCCTCACTGCTTATCATAAATCTATAACTTGCTTTCAATAATCCTTCATCCCAGGAAGCATTATCACGGTAGCGTTAGAACTATCAATGAAATCTGAATTCATATTCCTTTAATACCAAACCCGTTTTTTTACATTTATATTTACTTTAACGTGTTAAGTAGTGAATAATTATTAGATTACTGTCTACAAAAAATCCTCTCGCGGATTATGTTAACGAATTTTGAGTGACTTTTCAAAACAAAATTCCTACTCCCTCAACCTCGTAAGTACATGTTTGAGGAATACGTATATAGAAAGAATCATTAATAACCGTTGAAAGGAAATTGAGAAAACTTGGGATCCAATATAGACGCAGGGTTTGGTGAAAAAAACAAAAATGGGAAAAAAATTCAGAGTGATTCGTAGTTGTAAATACTTGAGTTTTTGGGTGCTACTATAAAGAATTGTATGGTGGTGAGATTCAATTGTAAAAGTGAATAGTAGAATATTGTGGGAAAAATATTTTGTTTGAAGGGAAAACTAAATGATAAAGAGGAGATGTGTTTGTTACAATAAGGGGCAGATTGATTGTGAATAAGTGTTATTTCTATGGCTACAATTGTGTCTCATTGGAGGTACACAGCTGAGGCTGGCAGAAGAAATGTCGAGCATTAAGGGATGATACATTAAGAAAAATATCGAATTCACTGTCTATAACTCCATCAATCATACAAATGTGTCTTTCTTGCCACACTTGTATCATACTAACGAAGTGCAGAGCACATCAACCATTTCCTATACAATCCCTTGAAAAATTCCCCAGCGAGTACATAGAAATCCTTCGTATGTGTTATTACAGGTGAAAGGCTGGCTATACGTTTACTATGACATATACACACATATAGGAAATTATGTGTATTTGCCAAATCTCTGCTTAAGCTATACGTAAAGATGCACAGTATATGGCTCTATATATATATATTGTATACAAATTTGTTGCATTATATAAAGAAGCTCCAGGTTACACCTCAGACTTCCGCAGGCTTCCTTTCCTCAAACTTGAACAACTGGTCAAAGTCGCAGAGGGACCTGAGTCTGAGCACTACTGTACGTCCACTTTCTTTTGGATTTTTCCCTATGGAACCGATACATTCTTAAAATTTCAACAATACTTGAGCTTTTGCATGCATACATAGACACATAGGCGGAGCACACATTGATTCACTCATTTTTTCTTGAGATTTTCCAAAGAAATATTATACTTTAGTACACACAGACATTGGGGTGTGTAGAAACGTAACAATTGCTATTAAAAGCTACTAGTTTGGTCTGTGGTGACTATATGTACTATATCGTGGGCTAAAGTGCAAAAGGGGCTATAATTTTGTTTTTCCCATAACGTTACAAAAATTATAGCCCCTCTTGCACTTTAGCCGACGATATTATTTGTGTGGGTAGTGGTAAAATGTTCATGTATGTTCATCATTTCATACATATTGTGCTATTATATTTGAAATTTTTTGCTATTGTCTGTCCCTGTAAAGGAGGAGAGTACGGAAGAGAGTCTAAAAGAAGAGAAGAATCACCAGCACACCATTTTACAATGATGACAATGAGGATGGCTGTGAGCTGAAATGATTGGAAATGAAGTGAACGTGAGCCTTGGAAAAAGTACAAAGTTTAATGGATCAGAATAATGGAGTAAAGTGAAGTGCAATGGGCACATATAGACACACATTATAGGAGGAACACGGTAAGTGGATAGCCTCAAGTGTCCACCATCTCATCTATTTCCATGTATTTATTTACTGCTCCTCAAGAGCCAGGATATATCCGGAGCAACATCACCTTATGTATGTCTGTGTAAAATCCATTGACACCACCAAACATGTGCTTTAGCGCGGATGGTTCAATGAGCTGCTTGCATCTTTCAATCAATGCCACCATCTCCTCCCGACCCTCTCACTAACCATTGTGTATATATGTAGGTAGTATCTATACGCCCTTGAGGTACCTCATACAACACACATGCCCCTTCATGTCTACCTTTTATAACTACCCTCAACCCTCTTGTACATGCTGAACGAGAGAGAGAGAGAGCCAAGTGTTTGAACATGGGAGTAAAGTAAGTAGCACTGGTTTTTGGGAAAGTATCTTCGGATTTGGAGGTATCTACTTTCGCTCCTATTATGCTGTCCATGTATTTATGTCAGTCAATCGAGCACTGCATAAAAGACTATTTATTCCTAAGTGCTTATGTAAAAGGGAACCGCAGTCGTTTCCATTTCCAGTCCATTCTCTCTTTTTTTCTATTTCACATAATATTTTTGTGTCCGGCTTCCCTCCCCAAAAAAACTTTTTTTTATTTTTCCCAACTCTGATGGTGTAAACTGATTTGATTTCATTGAACACCATCAAAAGTAATGGCTTTTTTGTTAAATTCGTACACTTGAAGCTCCTCCCCTTTATTTTCCTTACCAAATATCCAAAACAAACTTTTTTTCCACAATAATATGCTATTTTCTATTTATCCTATACTTTCTACACTTACTAGTATTATTTACACATCTAGTTTTAATCCATTACCTCCGGTTCAAATACTAATCCCAACTTATTGTTTACTTTAAAAAATTTTACACGTACTTTTGACTATTTATACGTATACTTTTAACTTAGGTAACTAAAACAAGTGTAGGAAAAATGGGAGCTTGGCCATGGAGAGAGGAGTCAAGCTGGGGTTGTATAGGAAGCGATAAGTTAAGGACATGGTAAAACCATGAGAAAAATCCGAGCATTAGTTATTACTGTAAAGAAATACAGTGACAATGAGCCTTGTATCATTAATTTATCAAAGAAACAGACTCTGGAAAGGAATCATATGGTATGAGTAACAAAACGTAAAGAATGATTTAGTGAAACGCCTATTTTGTCAAAGAAAAAAGTCAAGCCCATCTTTTACACGGGAGAAGAAGAGAGATTAGCGGGAATGGTTTCTCCACCTTTAAAGTCATGACACATACATATATACATGTACAGGAGCAACCAAGCTCTATAACAATAAGTTCCAAGCTATGATAATTCTCTATCTCGTGTACAAATACACACAAGTATGAGAACCATAATTCCATAAAGGAAGGGTACACATGCACTACATACTGATTGTTTTACAATGAGCAACCGTGAGTGGGACACTGAAGGTATTAAAGTCAATGTAGAGTACAATACACGCAATGTTTAGATTGTATATACATAAGTCCGGGTAGTACTAAAGTCAAGTAAGTGAAAAAAAAATCTCAAGACTTAAAGATGACTGGAACATAAAAAGTGTACAAGTTGCGCTAGAGTATTTACGTGTGTACAATTTAACTCAGAGCAGCCGCGTGGAACACTCTCCAGGTCTGTCCCATGTACTATAATACATAGGCATTATTACATAGCTAAATGTATACATATGTAGACAATGTGAAAGTATTTTTTTCAACTGTCCATCGAACCGACAAGCTTAAAAGCTGTCCCAGCCTGCGTGGCGTCGTTTTCAGGGGTCACCTGAGGAATTTGACCCTTTGTTTAAGACCCCTTTGTCATTTTATTGAATCCCTTCGGGGGTCTCTCACATCACTCGAGACTTTCAGTCACTTCTGTATGTACATTAAGTTTTCTCTCTCTTAAGGCACAGGTACACTAAATGTACAGGTAGAAGTAGCTCAAGCTATAGATGTATTTTTATATCCTATACATGTAATTTCATAAAACCTTTGTATGTAAAGTCTTTTCCAAGTGTCCCGACTTTGTTACATGAAAGAGGCTAAATAAGTATACACAAGTAAGTGTAAGGAGGGATATTTGTATGTACGAGCTCGAACCGGCCCACTATCCTTGGTTCTAATTATGTATTATAACTCTGCAGATATGTATTTTTTGTGTATGTATGTTTTCTATATGTACATAGCGGGTTAAAATCTCCTCCTCAAGATAATAATATTACCTTGTTGGGCTTTTAGAACTTTTCCTTAGGATTTCCTCTTGAAACTATTCCTTGTTGTCGTCATCCTATTTGGGATTCCGTTGTGGACTCAAGCACCAGTTTTGTGTGCTTCGCAGTTAGCTGGAACAGTAACTTGAGCTATTATATGTGTATGTATAATTATATGTATATAATGTATATGATTTTTTTTGTTTCGATAGTTTAACTTTACTATGCCCACAAGCACAGTAAGAAGTCTCACCTCTCCATCTCTTTCAAATCTGCCGATAGCTTTTCAACTTAAACCTCTCTCTCTTTCTCTCTCTCTCCTCTTCTACCAAACTGATTATCATTCTGTGAGCATAATGTGAAATAATACCCGTTCGTTACTCATATAATGTATTCTAATAGTAATAATACTGTTCTTTATGTATGTTCATTGTTACGTACGAGGGCTTCCTCCTTCTATTAAATCAGTTACAAGATATTTTTCTCCTCTGCTACCCTTCCACACTGTTTACACGTTCTCATATTTTTCTCTGCTATGCCTAAAAGACCAAATCTAACCATGATTTAACAATGAGCGAGCTATTGTCTCATATCATACATTTTTAGCACTAACTTACCGTTAGGTTAGTTTAGCGGAACCCCTAAGCGTTAATTAAGTGTGATCCTTCCATTAGCGGATTTTGTCCCATAATTTTTATAAGTGAGTAGCTATGACCTAGCAATTTTACTAACTTGTAAATCTCCTTTACTACTATTATTATTATTATTATTATTATTAACAAATGCTCAATAATTGAAACGGGAGATATGCTATTGTTAGAAAAAATTAAATAAAAACGAATTCTTTTATTAACTGTACATATAGCTTAAATTACAAATGAATTTGTTGCTTGCAGAAGTTGGGCGTAATGATTTTTTGGGGAAATATACCATTTTTTAGTTAAAGTATTACTTTTGAAGTGAGAAAAGTATAAATTTGTGAGTGGAAGTTGGATGGTATTAAAATAATTGGTATGACTTTTGTATGTGTATAATAAATTTGATATAAGAATCAATTTGAAGCGTGAAAAATATTGATAGTCATGAGGGTACACAAGCAGCATGATATTAACGGAGGGATCATATCTTCCTCATCCAAAGGTACACGTACTTCCTAAAAGGTAACCAACCCTTAAAAGAAGGAAGGAATTCAGTTTAGTGGAATGAGTGATGATGAAAGCTGAGGAGCACTAAAACTATCCAAAAAGTGAATGAATGAATTTTTGGAATGCAGTTTCTAGTAATGTAAAGTTAAAGGCTCTGTTTTCAAAAGACTCGTGGGAGAATGGATTTTTACAAGTTTCACATTCTCTCAATCAGCCAGACACATACTCTTGATGCACTTGTGTATGTGTGTGTGTGAAGATTCGATGGAATTCCATACTAAGAAGAAAGAAAAGCAATTGAAGTGCCTCCTATGCTCACTCATATTCAATTCACAGCCAGAGACAGAGTGGGCTCCTAAGTGGTCAAGTATTGCCATCATTGCTATAACCCACGTGTGGCTTTCCCTTCACTCTCGCCTCACCCCGCCAAACATTACATATCGTCGGGTAAAGTCCAAAAGGCGCTATAATTTTCGTAACGTTATGGGAAAAACAAAATTATAG
>JAQFXU010000399.1:0-56535 GCA_034693705.1 Spatulosminthurus flaviceps | reverse complement strand
ACGACGACCGTCACTATCATCATCATCATCATCATCATCATCATCATCATCCACACGAAGCTTTTAGTTAATAAGATGCATGAACTACTACAGGCTTTCACTCGGAGGAGCGCTAATATATTTTTTATTTCCATCTCCTCCAAGAGAAAGAGGCAGCTGCTGATTGTATAAAGAGAATAATAAAATTATTCAATATGTTTCTCTCCAAGTGTTCCCATCCACCATTCCATCCCCGTCCTCCATCCACTACTATAAAAAAAAGTTACCTATAAATCTACCTTGAGATTTTTTTTTCAAGTGCCTAAAGAAATATTTTTGCGAGAGTGCTTAATGCCCTCCAAGCCCTATAACACCCTAATTTCCTACGGAATTCCTCCAGAATTTTCTCAAAAAACTTTCTCCCTACCTTCTCTCTCATAGAAAGTTCATAGAATCATGAAAAGTTCAAAATTATTAAATTACATAATATGAGAGGTAAGAATTAAAAGAGATATTCCTTGCTAAAAGGCATTTGTTATCATGCAAGCAAATACCCATTGTACTCTAATGCTCTTACCTTACCGCAGAGATCATATCCCTTAAAAATCTTCAAAGCACTCTGATTTTCCATATTTACTTTACATGAGCTCACTAATCCCTGAATAATTTCTATGGGATTGAACGCAATATTTTGATAATAATTCCATAGATTATTATATTGTTGGAAACTTTATAAAATCAGGTATAAGCTCTCTGACCTTGGGGAAAAATTCTCCAAAAACTCTGTCTAAAGAAATTCAAAGAGAGAAAGTCTCAAGTCCCATTGAATTTCCCTACTCCAGCATTATTTCCGAGACGATGTAATAATAAGTATATAGTGGGGAAACGTATAAAAAGCATAGAAGATTTTCTCTCATATCTTTTCTCTCATATGGTAAATATACATATTTGGTAAATTCCTCCAGAGGAAATATTTCCTCCAAAAGCAAAGAGCTAGAGCTCAAAGAATGAAAGAAAATGTCGGTTGAGCCAGATTTATTACCATTCTGTCTTTTCAGGAGGAAATTAACGACGGCATAAAAGACATTCACACTCGACTGATCAGCTTTTATAGGGAAAGGGTAGAGGAAATTTAATGAAAATTAGGATGAGTCATTAAAAGCACAGACATACAGAAGAACCATAATCCTTGATCTTTTTTCCCTCTCTGCTTGGAGAAGAACATCCTTCCGGAGGATTTTCACAGGTACAATAATTACATCCTCCAAATCAAATGGGAAAAATATATTGCACTCCAAAATCCCCCAAAAGATGTATCCATTTACGAAGAGCAGTCCACCCAATTTTTTAAAGATAACTCATTATTCAGAAAAATGTCATTTTCCGTATAATTCTATAAAATAATTTTATTACACCAAAAATAATTGAAGCACTTATTTGAAAGGAAATACTATAAGGGAAAAATCTGTAGGAATTTACTTACATAATAAAATAGATGCATACATTTTACTAAAGGAATATAGGACGTAAATTACGGGGAAATTTCACATGTCCTTAGATGAGCTTGATGAGGAGCTCTGATGGAATCTACTACGTGGTTTCAAGTATGAAATGCTTAAATTGCGTGACAAGATGGCGAGTTTCCTCCTTACTTCCTTCCCTTTTATAACTTAACGTTCCTCTAGACTACTTTACTTAGGAAGGACGAGAGAAATCTTGAAATTTCTTAACATGGACTTTTTTGAGCATATTCCTCTGGGAAATCTCTATGCTCTCACGCTCATGTTACAAGAACATATAACGATAACGTATGTATAGAGGACAAAATACTAAAACTTGTTTCTACTTGAGATTCTATTGGTTGCGGGAATTTCCTATTTTTCCCAATGTTTTCTCCTCCTTTTCTCTTTTTTCAAGTCAACTGAGTTTTTGTTACTGGAATATCTAAATTTCATTTATTTCTTTTTCTCTCTCTCTCTCTCTCTCTCTCTCTGCCTCTCCATATGATGCATTCATCAATTCAATTAGTTGGTAAGGGCCTTATGTTCAAGGATTTTCTCTCTCTCTCTCTCTCTCTCTCTCTCTCTCTCTCTCTCTCCTATTTCCGAAAGGGGAAATTTGCTATTTTGCTCTAATTCTACTGCTTAAGAAATGCCTGTCATTTTGTTTCATGAATGAGTGCGCTTTCACTGTAGGTTATCATTTGGGCTCGAATATTGCCTAACTACTTGGAAAATATTCCCGTAATTACCTTTATTTGGGAGAGAAAACTATAGCTTAGGAAAGTTATTGTCAAGTTATATTTCTTGAAATGTTTTTCTTATAAATAGTTCAACTCTAACCAAACTGACACTGCTAATCCGGAGATGGTTGAATATTTCCTATGTATTTATATAGGATATTTCATTATTTTCCAGGGGAATTTCTCTTTTAGAGTTGTATCTCTTCTACTATAGAGGATGGTAAATAATAAGGGGGGAATAATAGGTTGATGAATACAGAGGACGACGTTATGGTTAGAAGGTCCTTTGAATTTAGTCAAACTTTCTCCATGGAAGTCATTTATTGTGTGGGAATTTGTACGTACAAGTTATCTACATATATGGAGGAGCTTAGAATTAAATCCTTTGGCTCAAATAAAATATTACTTTAACTCAAGGAAAAGGTTCAGGTTCAAGCAATTTGTCAATGACAATCTGATGACTCAACTCATTCGTGAAAGTTGGTTATGTAGAGGGAGAGAGAGAGAGAGAGAGCGAAACTTTACCATTTTTTCTTTATAATGTTGGAGGGTATATGATTTACAGATGAGGAGAGGTGGATTTGGAAGGAATGTGTAAGAATATTCGAGTATAGTAAAAAAGGAAACTCTTTTGATTCAAAAAACTACTCTCATCCACTTGAATGAATGAAGAGAGAGAGAGAGAGAGAGAGAGAGAGAGAAGGGACTGTGTTTTTACAAGCGTTTTCATGTAATTTGACTTGTTCAAGGTGAAGTTTGTTACTCTCAATTTGTTTTATTCAACCAGTCTCACATTGTTTTTAAATTAGATTGATGAAAATCACGGGAGGAAATTTCCTATTCTTTAAGGAAGCGATTACATATGTACGCGTATACGTGTGTGTAGTATAGACGGAGAAAGTTAAGCGTGTTGGATTTATAGTTGCTGATTTCTTTGGAAGATGTTGCCCTGTCAATTTGAAGTCCAATGTAATGGGATTTTAAAGGGAGGGTTTTGGTGGGAAGTCAGAAGGAAGGAGTTTTTCAGGGTATGAATTTGGTGCTTTCTCTTTTTATTGGAAAGAAATTATTTTTTTGGCGGTATAGCTATAAGGAAACTACGTTGGAGAAAGTAGTAAATATAATGAATAATATTGAAATGTTATTTTGTAGTTGGTAAGTATAGCCTGGAGATAGAAAAAGAGTGATTGAAAAAAAAATGTTAATAAATAAAATTCTTGGACAAATTTTGATTTCATGGGGGTGAGTTAATGGGTTAATGGAGAAAGTGATGAAAGTTAATAAAGTTGAAGGTGGGAATTAAGGGTGAGTATTGTCACGTAACAATTTGATTGTGGAGTTGAAAAGGTTAGTAAGAGGAGGATGAATTAAAGAGGGAATTGATGCAATTACTGATAAATGACCATCGGAGCAAATGCAGGTTTAGGTATACTTTTAGAACAAATGCGGTTGGTTCTTGCGGAGTCAACCCCAAATTGCTACAACTACACACATTAATTTCCTAACAATCTGCCAGGAGGATTGAAGGGAACTTGTTTTTTTTTTGGTTGTGGTGTATAGCTATTATAGAGGAAAATCCACATAATGCTATGGAACATGTATGAAAGGTAACAGTTGGAGAAAGTAATTGAGAGAAAGGCCTAAAGCCTTTAGACAATTGATCTAAAGTGACTTTGACACTGTTCCCTTTGAGGCTAGAAATATCTACGGGGGCTTTCATCCAGTATTAAGGATTTTTCTTTCTGGTCATCCCTGTTCCCTGGAACAGAGTTTCCCTCAGGTCCGAGTAATACCCGATAATATATTAGGGGTCGGCTTGGAATTGTCAGTTTTTCATCTTTGAGAGGTTCGAGTTTTGTAGGGGTAATTATATATAGACTTTGAACTCGAACTTGAACTCGAATGTTTATTTCAAGTTCGAGCTACTCAGGTAAAGCTACTACTCCATACTCGGAGTTATCAGGCATTTTTCTCAACTCTTTTACTTAATATTATTGCAAGACAACGTTTTTCAAGTCTTTCAATACGCTGATTTTGTTTCACAGTGATATTACACGCCCAGACAGGACTAGCATATTCTAATATTACACGTTTTTAAGCCTTATGCAAATTAGTAGGAAATAAGTAGGATTTTCAGGACTTTTGCTTCACTTAAACCAACACTTGTAAATTCGAGTACAAGTACGGGTCTCGTTGTTCGAAATTCCCTTGTTTTTCAAGTACGGTTATTATCAGTACTTCTACCTAAAAACCCTTATTAAATGGATTTGAACCCGAGAATTCAAGTTGAAATCCAATATCCTGTTTAAAATTGAAATATCATGTTCGGATCCTAAAAGTTACCCTGACAAAGCACGAACTCTACCCCCACAAGATTTCAGATTGCCTTTACAGTCAAAGATTGAGTCAGCTTTTCCAAGTTTCACAAATCACAGGGATTCGTAGGGCCTTACCTTTGTAAATCCTCTGGCCCTGACGGTGCTCGTATTTCTGTCCACTCTCGAGAGTTGAGTCGCAATCAAGAATTTGCTTTCTAATTATCAGCATATGCTCCCCAAGCTAAGCTTATCCTAGTTTATTGGGAAACTTGTTGCAATTGGGATTTTTCTTACTGCGTTTCTTCTAATTTCCCCAATATTACACATATAAATAGATTCGTCCCAGCTTCTTATTTTCCCACAAGTACGAAAAACGCAGTTTCAAGTCCTCGTGAGAACTAAATTTATTTTGCCTTACATAAAAGTATTCAGATACTTATGTAATCCTTACATTACATTCTCATTGTTCTCTACTTGACGAAATTCAGCATTTCAAGGAAATGAGGTCGTGTTACGTGAGTGATTTGCCATATGTAGGAGAGGAGAGTGTAGGATGTACGAGGGTGTTGCAATAAATGCAATACTAAAATCAATCTTTCCTATTGAGCCATGCCATTTCCCTCCATTCCCATCAAGTCTCCTTTCACAGTTGGCTAACGTCATAATAAATTGAAATCTGATGGAACATTATTGATTCTCAAGACAATCACTCTATAAGGTCCTGCCTCTTCGTGGGTGCAAGTGCAGCTTAAATTTTCACATGAAATACCGCTTTTACCCCAGAAAATTTCACAAAAAACTCCATAGTGAGGGAAAAGTCCCTTTCAATTCACCTTCTCGCCTCTTCACAACAACAACAACAACAACAACAACAACATAACATAACTCTACTCATTATGTCCTTCCTATTGTTCTCTGTAGATCCAACCTGGAAACAGCATTGCCTCTGTAGCCGAAGAAGAGGAACCTCTGGGAAATCCATGATGAAATCCTCCCAGAAATTCCTATAAAAAACAAAAGTTACTACACACGAACAAGTACCTGGGTAAAAATTAGTGAAAAATTTAAATTGCACCTGATTTTTCAAAAAGAAAAATTCTCTAGAAAAATGTCATCTCATTATTTTTTTGAATATTAAAAAAATACTCATTAAAAAGTGCTCCAGTTTACCCAAGAAGAACAAATTGAAAATTAAAAGAAGAAGAAAAAGAAGAGGAATCAACGGAAGGATTTTTTTCTCCAAGTTTAAAATAAATTTATTCTTCAAGAAGTTTGCAAAAAGAGCCAAAGACAAAACAAGCCATGTATGGTCTTTTATTGGAAAACCTCGCTGCTTTCGTAAAAATTCAGTGGGGTGAAAGCAAGTGGGATTCAGTTCGGAGACATGCTGGTGTTGATGCTCCTTCCTTCAGGTAAAGGAATTTTTCTTTCAAGGTCTTCCTCCTTATTCCTAACCTAACCAAGCATAAAAGTAGTTTCCTTCAAGGAAATCCACTCAACCGTCGAGTCTTTATTGGAGGGTAATATCCAATTGTAATCACATTTCTACATAAGGCCATTTTGATAGAGTCAAAATGGTGGAGAAAATCCTTTTCCAACTTTTCCCTTTTTAGTAAATATGTATGCAAATTAAATAGGAAAACCTCACTTTTTCTTAACTCAAGCCTCAACATATTTTTAAGGACGTGCCCTCCTTTGAGGTCAATCTCATTAATAAGGAAGTGAGAAAAAGCTGGTAAAGGGAAATTCCATAGAAAAACAAATTTCTCACATTTCTCACTTAACACATGAAATGTTGTGAATGTACTTGTATAATAATGCATTGTAAATACGAGATTAATTTTTACCATTTTTTCATCACTCCCTTCCTTTCAAAAACTCCTACATTTACAAAAACTTTTGTCCTCGCAGCCAAGAATATGTAAAAGTTGCGAGAAAAGAAAAACACCTGTTCAAATTCTCTCCCCATTTAATAATAATAACACGTGCTTTTATCTTGGCCACATTTTTTTTCATACGTAAAAAAAGTAATAACCTCATAGTTTTTTCTCTACAGAATAAAAGTTTACTTTTTTTCAAATTACATACTATATTCCTAAGACAAGCCAAGCCTTCAAGCAGGTATAACTTATACGAGAACCTCATATGATGAGGAAGTTCTAGTGATGATGAAACCTTAGGACTTTTGAAGTTTTTGGCTTCCTTAAAAAAATTGTTATATTATGATGTGATGAAAAACTTAATGTTATATTTATTGGAAATAATTATTTTCATTACTTTTTTTTTTTAGTGCACATCATGTCTATGCAGAAACGCTCATCCCAAGACTGGCACGAAGTGCGGTCCAGGTATAATCAAACAAACAAAACTTTGCCAAAATATACCAACATTTTGTCTTCACTAGTCCAATGAAAAAAAAAAGAAGAACAAAACAAACAAATGTGTCTCCTAACATTTTCCATACTCATTTTTTTTTCTTACTCTTCATAATAATAATTACATAGATCCAAAGCTAGACTCAACAAATATAGTAAGAGGTATAAGAAAAGAAAGTAAGCTTTTGAAGTTCTACAAAACATTTTGTATTTTTTAGGTCCTGGATGTATCCGAGCGGGAATTTTTCGAAGCTATGGGAGTTTACTTTGTGGAATTTGTGGGTCAATATGGTTATGACCAAGTTATGTCAGTTCTGGGACGTCACATGCGGGACTTTCTCAATGGTAACGTAAAAAAACTTTTTTTTTCAGACCTAAAATGTCAAGCAAATTCACATGGTACGAGTACATTCAAATATACGAGAATTTTTGTACATGCAATAAAAAAAGCATACAAATGGAGGCGGAAGTCTCTTAGGAACTTCTCAAATTAATGTGTGTGTGTGTATAAAAAAAAGAGCAAAGGCCGGGATTTGTACAGTATATTTCCTATATAGTGGCATCCCAGGGATCCCAGAAATTCTACCACTATATAGCGTTCCATGCATTTTCCCTATTAAGATTTAAAGTCATGCTAATTCTGAAGGCATAATCTCAAAATTAGAAGAAATTCCATTGATTTATGTCAAAACTTAATTTTGAATTCATACAACGTAATATCTTTTCGTTTCTCGACTAAAAATATGCAATTTTTGTTCAAAACGAGGGTAAATGACCTTAAAAAGCCCAAAATTCTTCAAAATTCTCCCACTCTACGGAGATTTTTCAAAAAACCCTGCCACTATAGTGTATACCTTAAGCATGGGGAATCTGTGGGGAGGATTTGAGTCTGCCACTGTAGAGGAAATGCCATCTTATGGGAAACCACTACATAGGGAATCTACTGTAGGACATTTTTTGTGGACAAATTTTTATCCATGTCATTGAGGAAAATTGAGGCTCTGTATGTACATATGTACACTAAGCATATGCTATACCTATTATTATTACGTGGTATAAAATAATTCAGCTTAATTAAATATAACCGATCAACTGAAGCTGTCTCCTTGAGAAAATCCAATGCTTTGGAATGGTTTTTCCGGAAATCCTACCTTCACATTTTTCAAAGGGAAAAAAACTTTTCTCATAGCCACACTTTTCCTTTTATATTGAAAAAAAAAGTTTTTTCTCATTAGCAATGAGGACTAATCACAAGAAGAAGAAAAAGTGCTATGAGAGAAAACTCTAACCTTTTCAATGGACTTTGAACTATCACACGTTATAAAGCTTGAAATGTGGTCACATCAAATAGGCTTAGGAGAATTTCTTTCACGAAGGAATGCACATGTAGCAAGCTACATATGCAAATCTCAAGTCAAGGGAAGTCATTTACATGGATTTGTAAAGGATTTTTGGAACATAGTATTATTGGGTATAGCTAGTAAAATGCAAAACTTTCTCCTTAGTCTCATTGAGAAATTTAACCTTGTTTGGTATGAGTTTACTTGGGATTTTGAAAATTCCCAAGAACCATGGCTACATATAGAGAAAGAACCTTCCATTATTGTAATTGAAACCTTTTATGAGACTTTTGGGAGGCATTAATATGTCCAAACTTTCCAATATACATTATATGTGTCTCCAATATGTCAAAAAATCTTTCCCTTCATTTCCAATTAATGAATGGAGTTTTTTTTCTGGGAAAAATCCATGTCGTACTAAAGTTTGTTGGGGAGAAAAGGCGGGGGAGAAACTTGGATTTGACTAGGCTAAAATGTATGTCATTCATTTTATGTATAGAAGGAACTTGTTAATCTCTTTAGCATGTTATTACTATGGTACGGAACTTATGGTAGATTTTTAAGGGAGATATTTCTCATGAAATATAGAGTTATTCATGGGAATTTTTTCCCATGGGTCCTTTCTATACCGGAGGGGCAGAGCTGAATATTATATAGCTTTTTATTATTATAATTATTTTGCCAAGTTTCAGTCTGCTGTTCCTTTTGTGGAGAGAGAAGCCACAGGCTGTGGCTTTTTTATAGATAGGAATAAAACCACTCCATGTTTTTTGCAATAGCATGTTTTTTGCTATTTGGGCGCACCGTCCATGTTAATTATTACTTTCATCATGTACTAACTCAGACTATTTGAATGGTGGGAGGAATTTTCCCTGGATTTTGGTTTTTTTTATTGGGTCAGATTTCACATTACTGCTGAACGGAAATAATTGATTTATTTTGTATTTGACAAAAGCAGATGAGCTAGAAATTGGAATGAGTAAAATTATAGTTCAAATTCATTAGCAAAACAAATTATAGTGGTAATAATTTTACATAAAAAATGTCTCTCTCGGAAATTTCCCAAATTTTTAGTGACCAACATTTTCCTAGAAACGGCCAGTGTTAAAAGTCAGATCAGTGACAATAATTTTCAACAGACGGAAATAGCAGTCATCAATTAAATAGTTAATCATTTAATTAGTACCAAAATCATAGATAAGTTTGTTCCAATGAAAATGGGATTTTCCAATTTAAGGGGATTAGCATGATGAGGAATAGCATATGGTTCGTATTTGGTCAAATAAAATTCCACTGCCTTGTGTGTAATTGTTCCACACAGCCATATGGAAATGGAATCCAATGATGAAACAACTCGTTAGGATTTGAGGAACAATGATGATGAGGGTCAGTAAATGAAATAGCCATGGGTTTATTTGTCTTCCTGAACTAAAGCTCAGGATTGAGAGACTACCATTTCACTGGCTATACTTTACAGAGAACATATTGACAATAATAAATTGCTACCTTCTCTTTCTCATTGCTATCACCGCGACGAGCAAAAATCATTAACGATGAGCTGGTATAGATTCCATTGTTAATAAATATAAATACTTGAAATACCTCCTCTCCCCGTCCTACATAATAATATTAGTAAAAATAAGTCTTTCCCTCCTTTAATGAGCCTTGTTTTTTCTCACAGAGTTTCATGTAGCACACAAACTCCCAAAATATGAGATGCACGTCCGTTGTAAATATGACCATTCATAAGGAATTATTTATTTACCCTTGCTTCGCTAAAATTATTATATAAGTCAGCCCCATCAAAAGTTTTAGCGGAGTTTTCGAACGAATTGAGTATAGATAGGCTTTAGTATTAAAATCATATTGGTGGGAATTAGGAAGAAAAAGCTTGCCTTCGGGAAATTATCCAGCTAATAATGAATTTCCATGGACAACATGGCATGCTATGGGACATTTACTTTGCTCATATTTATTCAGACCCTCCCTATTTGCAAGTTGCAATTATTGTCTATAAATGAGAGGAAGATTACATAAAAAAATTACTTTCTCATTTATTACTGTATGAATTTTACTCCCCTTTAAATTGCATGGGTAAAAAAAATTGAATGTACACATATTTTTTTTTCATGGAAAATAAATGAATATACACAGGACTGGACAACTTACATGAGTACTTGAAATTTTCCTACCCTCGAATGAGAGCTCCCTCCTTCTTCTGTGAGAATGAAACATCTGATGGTCTCCTCCTTCACTACAGAAGTAAACGACGTGGATTCGTCTACTACACCATGGGTCAAATAAAGCAGGTAAATTAAACTTGAGTCAACATCCCATGAATTTTGTAGCTTGTGTAAATCCTGCCTCTAGACTGGTCTTATCCCATTGAGCTACTACAGTCAAACCTCTTTATAAGGGCATCTCAAGAGCCCACGAATTTATCGCCGTTCTTGGCACGGCCGTTACAACGAGCTTTGACTCTACTTAATGATTATTGAGCCTTACGACATAACTACCGATTCTCTGACCGTTTGGCACAAATCAATCGATCACAAGACCTTTGGTCATGGTACAATTAGGCATTAAAACTGTTTGGCACCTAGACCGTTGGACACAAAAGTTTGTTCACTAACCTAACCTAACCTAACCAAAACATGACGTGACCAAAAGTCTTGTGACAAACTTTGATTTGTTTGTGATCAACGGTCTTGTGCACAACGGCTGAGTGAACGACTGATTCATGCCATACTGCCGTGTAACCCACGGGCAAATAATACTTGGTGTTTCTGCGAGTGAGAGTACTAATAAGTTGAAGGAAAATGTGTAAACTACAGGACGCTGCTAAAAATGAAAATTCCTTTGAAAACCGTTGATGGACAGAAAAAAATAAATAAAGTTTACATTTTTCCAAGTTATACACAGGACCCCCCTTCAAACTGTAGTGATAAAGTAGTCAAATTATTTCTGGAACCATACTTTATTGACCAATTTTTCTCGGGTTTCATCCATCAATTTATTCTTGTACTTTCTCTTTCTCGTGTACTAATTTATATGCTAATACACATACATTTCCCAAAATGAATTATACAAATTACTCATAAATTATCAGCCAATGATTGTGAATAAGTATGTATAGTGCTTAAATTAATTCCATCCAGTCATGCCAATGATTACTCACGCTCAGCCTGGCACGTGGTTAAATTGTAGAGACACTAATTATCTAAACTGTAGTTCCTCTCATACGAGTGGCCTCATGAGGGAAGCTTTTACTTTACATGGAAATGCATATTCCACTTATTATTTTTTCTCCATAACAAGAAAATTATCTAAATAAAACAACTACAGAGAAAATTCTCAAAGAAACTTAACCTATACTGCATACGAATCTGGGTAAGATTCCGCTTGGTGATGCTCGTTTTATAGTAAAATTAGCACGGCCCTTGCTCTCAACTTCATTTTCCCATAAAGGAGAAAAAGTAGGGTCATCCTCACTCTCTTTTTCCTTGCTATTTTCTTTTGTTTTTAAACTTTTTCCACAGTGTGAGGCCACCCACCCTTAGAGTACTCTACACATTGTATTTATATGCTTTTAAAAATGGCACAGGGTAATTAAACCTTCTTTTGTTAAGGAAGAAAAACTGTTGGGGTAAAGTCCATTTTTGATTTGACATCATTTTTCTTAACCTTCAATATCATTTTATATTTTCAAAACTTTTCTCTCCTCACTCAAAGCTTAACATGGTCATATTCCGTTGTAATCTCCACTCCTACTTGGAATTTTATACAGGAAATTTTGAAAGCTCTACATTTTTAAAAGGTATTAATGCTTTTTTCCCAAGAATCAAAATTGATATTAATGACTTCCCATGTGGATCAACGAGGGAAGAGAGAGAGAGAGAGGAATCCCAGATCTCAGTGACAAAGAATATTAACCTTAATTTTTTCGTACATATTAAGTAGTTAAGTAGCTACAGTATAGTATCAGACCATAGATCTATGATGACATGATAAAATATGATTAATGAGTGCGATATCAAAGTGGCGCATATTTCACAGTGTAAAAATTGATTGACTTGTAATATAATTTGAACTTACCAGGTTGCCAAGCACTTTTATGCTACGGAGTGTGAGATAGATTTAAAATCCGAAGAACTTGATGGGGACACAATGCACGTCATATTCCAACTTCGCTTCGACAATCGTGCGTACTGTGAGGTATGGATTCTTAATTTCCTTTCTACAATGTTCTGGGTTACATTATTCTTACTTAGAAAAAGTGCTAAAATTTCGTTATAAAATTTTTCTCAAAACTCTACATAAAATACTCAGGATTAAAATATTATAAGAGGATTAAATTTTTCCCAAATTGTTTTTATTTTAAAGTGTTTTTTAAAGATCTGGAAAAATAATCATTACACACAGTAACAAAAAAATATGCTTCATCTGCTTGTTTTCCAGGTTATACATTTTCATTTTTTTTATGCCTACAAACTTTTTCTTCTTCTTCCTTTACTCTGTCGTCAACTTTAATATTTAAATAGAGGATATGAAATTAGGGATGAAATTTTAACAGGGTTTTAAATGAGAAAATATAGATTCCAAGGAAGAGATTATTAGAATGTAATGAACATGGAGTTTTGACAGAGGAAATAATGAATTTTATTACATACTCTGCTCTTTTCCCCAGGCGGCAGGTCTTGTAACATTGATCCGTGAAGAGCAGCAACTTCCAGTGAAAGCCTCCATGATATTTGAACTATTTCCATTTTGTCTCGCCTTCTGGTATAACCCCAAGCTAAAAATACAAAGCTTTTTTAAAATATTAATGTATAAAATACATGACTTTTTACCCCAAAAAATTAGTATTATTAAAAAGAAGAACTTTGACGAAAATAATTTTTTCTAAGATTATAATGGTTGAATATTAACATGTGATTTAACAGCCCTAACATGGTAATCCGTTACACGGGTCACTCCTTACTAGCCATTTTAAAGGACTTGTGTGGTCAATGCATTACACAGGCATTCGACTTAATCCGTCCACTAATTTCCTTCACATTCACGAGTGTAAGTTTTTCTCCTTTTCAATATTCAAAACTAGAGTAAACAATTTTTCAATAATTAAAATCATATGTGAATATTGTGTAAGTATTTTTATATGTACGGCGGAGTGACTTTTCTCCATGAAAATCCCAATGGCCATTTTATCCCTACAAAAATTCTGCGTGATAAAAGGATTCTGCAATGTATATAAATTTCCACGTGATTTTCAAATGGATTTGTTCTTCATTTGTTCTTCCATGCATTTACTCTGTATAATATGTCATCAATATATTAACTACTCCGCCTGATCCATTTCAGATACTTGAACGTCGAAATAATGTTTTTGAGCTAGTAACTACGGCTCCCCTCCGAGATGATGAGTCAATAGATGGAAATTTAGCTGATGATGATGATAATTCCAGTAATCTTCGCTTGAAAGGTATGGTATAATGAAGATCTTTGAACAGTTCAGATATATTTATTATATTATAAGATACATGACTATAGTTAAGAATGGGAGATAGTAATCATTTCCTTGGGTTTATATATATATTAGTATTAATGGATAAGGAATTTACCTTTACTCCCTATCAGCTTGTAAAACTGGTAGGGTATAGCTATACGCTGTAGTCTTCACTGTACTATACATTTCTCTATGTAAAAAAAATCATCGCTTCGCGATAATTTAAAGCTTGCGTGTGTAGGGAGACGTGAGCTATACGGCAGTCCCTCTGTCCCTCGTTACCTGAGTAAATAAATTTCTCCAAAAAAATGTCAACCAAAATAATGTCTATGAAAATGTTTCCCTTGATTAATTTTCGAGATATTCAAATTTTAAAATTTCAAACTATTTTTATCAGAAACGAAACAATCATAATTTCAACTATGATTTTTCTAACTGTAGCTTTTATTGGGCTGTAAAGGTGTAAAAGTTTAATTTTGGGAGCGGGTGAATAGCTTAGAAAAAAAAATTTTGGAATTTTTTGTTTTTATCTACTTTTTAAGCACGAACAACAAGCACATTAATTTCAGCCATTAACGAACTTAGCTGAGATTTGGTCCTATAAGTAATATTCACAAATATACATTACAATAATGGAGATTTTGGAAATATGGCCACATGCACAAAAACGGCCACCCCAAAAAAGGCCAGCACAAAAAAGGCGACCACCCTGCAGTGGCCTTTTTTGCAGGGGCCTTTTTTTGGGGTGTCCTTTTTTGCAGCGGCTTTTTTTGGGGTGGCCTTTTCTTTGGTTGGCCTTTTTTGTGCATGTGGCCATATTTCCAAAATCTCCATTACAATACAAAATGTTCACAAAAATTATGAACCAAACTACATTACTTTTTAAAGTAAGCCTGGGGATGGACCACAGTCATGAGGACGTGTACGGACAAGGGTATCATACAAGGGGGCTGACACCACCCTAAAAAACCCACGAAAAAAAGAGGCTTGGCAAGTGAAAAGGAAAAATGAGCCTGAGGATTAGAACTAAATCAAGTCTTTCTTGAGACATTCAAAAGCGATAAAGTTGAAATTGGGCTCCTTCCTTTGGTTTAAAAGCTGAGGAAAAATGTAGTAATAAAATATGTAGAGAGGGGCTGAGAGATTATCTGCAATCTTCTCTCATTTCACAGGTCAAATGTTATACATGGAGCAATGGAATATGATGCTATTCCTTGCAGCTCCTCTCACACCGGACTTGGATGCACTCACCACAGCTGGTCTCTACATAAATGATCTATCCCTGCACGATTGCAGTCGGTAAGGAAAAGTCTGGCTTTTGACACAAACCTACGGGAAACCCTTCATGTGGTATAAATGATTTGTGGTTTACATGGTCCTTTTTCCCCATTCACATGCTCTCAGCATCAGTATCTGGGTAATTTACTCGACATTACAGCAGTCCCATATCTCGAGCCAGAGACATACAGTACATCCATATGTTCCTCCCCTTCTACGTATATTTTCTCTCCAGCATTCCTTCAAATCCAATCCTGATAGGGCAGATAATATATTATGTACAAGTGAAAGTGGGAGAAAGTACCTTCTTTAAGTTCTTTTCCTTCATACTAGAACGTAAATACCAAAGATGAGATCCCTTTTTCCCCCTTATATCTCCATAGAGACATTTTTTTCGCATTTTTTTACCATCTGCCTCTTCTCTATTCAAAAATACATCCAGACGGAATCTTACCAAGATACTCATACATATGGGGGATTGCTATATGCTATACGAGAATTATTATTATAAGCTCGCTATTTTCATTCCAGTCCACATCCACTTTTAAACGTCAGATTTTACTTGAAAGGGATTATTATTTTTCTTCCTTTCCCTTTTTCTCACCTCTTTCCCTTCCCTCCCATAAATAACCATTGTGCTCCAGAATTTATCCTTTCAAATCCAATATTTGAGATGAGACTTGTACCACATGTGCCATCCAATTGTTTAATTTCCCCCGTTTATAATTCTCCTTTACATAGTATCTCAAAATTTTTACCCTCTACATTCACAGAATAAAAAGGGAGTGGCGGCCTAATAATTTCAAAGTAGAAAAACAAGTGACTATAAATTCTTGTCAAATTTGATTAAATTTATTTCAATTAATTATTACTGGGATGCTAGGAATTTTGGTTTTTTTTTGGTTTGGAATTTTGAAGGAGGAATGGTCTCTCTAAATACTAGGAAAATTAAGGACAAGAATAGGATTTTGTCATTAACCCAAAACTTTTCAAGGGTCGTTAAATGGAGGATTGGCTTTTCCAAAGAATCATCTAAAGCCCCTGCTGTATAAATATATTTATGTACATAAAAAAAACAGGCGGACTTCCTCCCTCTCCAATTATCTTGATTTGCTCTCTTAACAAAAAGTTTATCCCAACCCGTACAGAGATCTGGTGCTGGCAGGGACACAGCAGTCCGTTGAACTAAAGCTGGCTCTGGATCAGGAGCAGCAGAAATCACGGAAACTTGAAGAGAGTATGAAGAAACTGGATGAGGAAATGAAAAGGACTGATGAGCTTCTGTACCAGATGATACCCAAACAAGTGGCGGATCGTATACGGAGAGGAGAGAACCCTGTTGATACTTGTGAAGTAAGTAGACAAATATGTTTTCTTACCATTTGGTCAACCTATATACTTTACGTTTGTCTCTTTCTCACTCTCTCTCTCTCCTCATCCTCATCTGATATATTGAAACAATTCTCTACATCAGTAGCTCAATTATTGACCGTATGGGTTCTCCCCAGCCCAGACTACTACTACTTACCACTACTAGATCATTTGCTTCTGTGGGGCTTTTTTTTTCTCCCCAAGAACAGATGAAACACTGGCGGATGTAGCCATTCCAATCTATTATACTCACACACACGGAACAACAAAAGAATCTTAGCTCAAAAAGATTTTTAGTACTTGAAAAAAAAAACTATTTCTATTCTCAAAAAAAAAATCTCTTTTCCTTGTACCCTGAACATATGTGTGGAGCTCCACTAATTCATTGCTCTTTGGGTCCAAGCTTTCTCTTTTCTCCCTTGATGTTCTTCCGTGTGTTCCTCATCCCGTGCTAATTTAGTGTGTAGAGCACGCCAAGTATGTATGTAATAAAGCGTGTATGCAACTTGTATACTTTTAAAAGGGAAAGATGTAAAATTGCACTTTTTTCAAGCTAGGTTAAAATTTTCTATTTCCTATCCTCTCCTTGCTAATTACGAAAATACGTGCGTTTTTTTTTATTTGGAAAAAACTTGTTGTATAATTAGAACTTGGAAATGAATGGAGTCGGAGATCCATTCATCAATAAACTAAAAAATTTAAAACGTTCATGTTAAAAAAAATGTTAAAAACGTTTTTCTCACTCATGGATTTTTAGTATCCACTTTAACCGATACTTGTGACAGTTATGACACAGCCACTGTGCTCTTTGTAAGTTTACCTTGTACCAAAGAGCGAAGATGATTTTTTTTTGGAATGCGCTCTGTCAATTGATAAATGACTTACATAGGAAAATATACATGAGGATGGGGAAGGAGAATGTATTGGGTTTGGTCTTATTTTAAGTATCCTTGAAATTTCCTCGATCTACCTTCCGATGATGCAATACAGTCGAACCTCGTTATAACGGCATCTCAAGGGACCGGGAATTTCAGGCCGTTACAGCGAATGCGTACATACTGGGTATAAATGGAGAAGGGGTAGATTTTCTACTGCCGCTATATCGAGTACGCCGTTGTTGTCATGGCCGTTACAACCAGGTTTGACTGTACGAGTAAGTTGAGAATGGCTCAAGGCTACTACTAAAACTAACTAAGCATGGAGCTATTTTTAGTATTTTATTTAGGTGATGATTTAATGGTGAAAAAATATGTGATATAATGTGATTTCTTTAATAATCATAATAATAAATATGAGAGAGAGATATTTTTTAAAACATTGGGCTCATTCCTTTTACGCAGGTTTTTGAAACAGTTTCAGTCTTGTTCTCGGATGTGGTAACTTTCACTGAGATTTGCAGCCGCATTAATCCCATGCAAGTTGTTTCCATGCTGAATCATATGTACTCTCTCTTTGACCAGCTCACGGAGAGGAATGGAGTTTACAAGGTGATTTAACTTGTTGATTTATATATTAATGAGCAGAGACTACAGAATTTAAAGGGTAAAAGGATTTGGAGTGTTTTTTTTCTCTCCTTTCTGAGACTTTTTTTTTAATGGTTGCTGTGTGAGCAATTTGTAGGTGATTTAGATGACTTTTCCCTTCGTCTCCGTTGTTTACCTTATTGGCTATATTATATTTGACTCCTGAATTTACACGACTATACGATGGATGTGGCTATATTTTCAGAGATTAATCCGTCCGTATATTTTTTTAAAGTGTTTTTTATCTATCACATGTGTGTGTTTCCTGAGTTTCTTGAACTGCTCCTGTGTAATGAAATGTAATGCGAGTAAATACATTAATAGGCGTTATATTTAAGAGAAAGTATAGAGTTTGTATTTTCTCTAATCATACATACTATAAATATCCTTTTTATTTTTTCACACTACAGTGTATTCTGTATATAGGGGCATCCAAGGGATCCCAGAAATTCTGCCACTATAGAGAGATGCCACTATAGCGCTCCAAGCATTTTCCCTATTAAGACTCATGGTCATGCCAATTCTGAAGGCAATACCAAAACATTAGACGACATTCCGTTGATTTACGTCAAAAAGTAACTTTTATTTCATGTAATGTAGTATTTTTTCCTTTGTCATCTGGATATAGTCTAATATTGGCCAAAGAGGAGCAAAAAGTGTCTAAAAACCAAAAAATTCTTCAAAACTCTGCCACTATGTAGAGATTTTTCAAAAAACCCTGCCACTTTGAGGTTGAGGGAGATATAGAACTTAAAAAAATTGTTTGTATGCGTGTAGTTTTTGAGAAAGTATAGGGAAAAGAATTGGGGGAAAAAAGTTTGGAAGGAAATATTAAATTAAATTGAACTTTATTGAAGCCTCATGTGGTAAGTGAGGATGAGAGTGAGAATCTTTTTTGTAGGTGCGAGAGCATCTGCTCTCACTCTCTTTCTGCCTCTGATGGTTCCACACATATGGACATTTCATGCATAATTATATACAAGCAGAATATTAGTATCGGATTATTATATTATTAGTAGATGTGTGTGTTGGGTTCCAATAGAACTATAAGGATTTGCAGTATGTACTTAATAAATACATGAATGACGTTCCGGTCATGAGAGTTTTGACATAATCGGGAAGAAAAGGGTTAGAGAGGGATTTTTGGGTGTGGGATGGTGGTTGTGGAAAGCTTGGGGGAATAACCATTTGGCGGGTTTTGTATAGGTGGAAACTATCGGAGATGCCTACATGGTTGTGTCTGGTGCACCTGTAAAAGATATGAATCACTCGGAGCGGATTTGTGACATGGCTTTGGATATGATTGATGCGTCTGTGGGCATTAAGGATCCGTCAGGAAGTGAGGATTTTTATCAACTACCAATGTAATCGCTGTAGCACGTAATCTTATGAACGGTCTCATATGATTTCGAGTGGAATGAAAAAAAAAGGAGCGTTGAGAGTGGTGGAAAGTCACACTTTTAGTGACTTCTCATTGTATAGTTAGAGCCTGTACCGTTTGGAAAGATTATTTTGGTTAAATGTTTTTTTTTCTGGATATTATTCTTGTTTTTGAGATTTTAATATTTCGTCGGCTAAAGTGCAAAAGGGGCCATATGCAGATAAATCCTTAATACGAGATACTTCCAACTCTCTGCTCCAAAGCAAAAAGGGACTATGTATACGCATTTCCGCAGCTGCTCGGATGGCTAAGCTTCTGTACATACATGCACAGGCTTGGCTCTCCTTTGAAAAATAAACTGTAGCTGCGTATAGCCCCTTCTTGCACACTGCTTCTAAAATTATGGCCCCTTTTGCACTTTAGCCGAGGATTTCTTTAATAATAATTGTTTTAATTGCTCATTAAAATGCTGAAATTACATATAGATTTTTAGTATGAAATATGTAAAACAAGCTTTATTTTTGAAATTTTAAGTGCTGGAGCATTTAAAACTTAGGGTGGGTGTTCATTCCGGTACGGTTGTGGCAGGTAATTTAAATTATTACAATTTCATAAATGTATTTTTTTCGTATTTTTTTAAATTCAATTTTCTGAAAAATTTTAATTTAATTTTGTTTTGTAAATGTGAAAATTTTAGAATTTGAATGATACAAGTTTAATTTATTTTTAATATGATTTTTTTTTATATGAGCTTTTAAATCTCAATTTGGTTAATTTTGGGCCGTAAAGAGGAATTTTCTTTCATTTTAAATTCGTGAAAAACCTATTCTCTGCTCCAATTTTGAACCATTCAAATAACATAATTTAATTTTTTCTACAACTAAAAAATCCAAATTGGGTTTAACTTTGAACACTTGGAGTATCAATTGGATTTGATTTTCGCCCCTTAAAATCCCAATTTGATTGAATTTTTTCCTATTAAAACGCCCAATTTGATTCTCATCCCTTCAAAATCATGTTTTTATATAATTATTTCCATCTCTTAAACATCCCAGTTTAATTTTCTTAATAATTTTATTTTTATTTAATGTTCTCAGGCTTTAAAAATCCTAATTATATTTACATTTTAATGTAAATTATATACCTTCAGGTGTGGTGGGTTTGAAAATGCCAAGGTATTGCCTCTTTGGTGACACCGTCAACACTGGTAAGTTTCAACGTTCAAACGTATACGCCATCTCTCTCTCACTTTCACATCCCTTAAAATGCTCAGGATTATGAAAGTAGAGGGAAAAATGTCGTCTACAACAATAATAATTATTATTATTCATCAGGAACAATCCAAAAACAATTCATCACATTAATTTCTAAAATATAGCCCCCATTCCCAATGAAACAATTTTAATGAAAGATGTTTTCCCTCCATTCAAAATTCTTCCTCCCATATTCCTATACATGCTCCAGACTTATACATGATTTCAAAAGGACTTCAAAAATCCAAGCTTTCCCCACCAAATATATGAACCCAGAAGTAATAATAATTATTAACTCATTGAAATTATCATAGCTATTCACGCCTAGCAATAATTATTTCCTCCCTTCATCCATCCATACCAATATTGAAAATTGTAGTTGAACGTTTAGCTCCATAAATATATCCTGCTGACATTATATATGAAACAAAGAAAAAGGAGCTGAGCATGTATAATTTAACACCCATCCCCACCAAAATGTTCCCCCTTCTAATTTGTATTCTGCAAGTACAAATAGGATGAAATATATGCGCGGGGCTCTCCTCCCATCACATTTCATCCTCATAGACATATGAGTTTTCAACAACCGGAGAAAGCCATACAGAGAGGATATGTTATTAAGGAAACTATCCATGCATATACCAAAGGATAATCACAAGATTGTTCACGTGCTTATAACTAAATTTTAAAGCTTCTCGCTTGGAGTCGACGAGTGAGGCTGGAAGAATTCAAATATCTGAAGTTACAAAGAATTTACTACCAAATACGTACGAGATGGAATTTCGCGGCGCTGTCCCCATGAAAGGCAAAGGTTAGTGAGGACGGGGTCGTGGACAAAGCATCAAAATACGCCTTCACATATATTTTAATCATTCAAACCTAATATAATGTACTCTCAATGTATATTATGTTACAAGTGTCTCTCCACCCGCACTACCTTAAAGTCCTCCATACTTTCCTCCCAATGGGAAATCTCATGCATAATTATGTGCATAAAAATCCCCATCATTCCTTGTCGAAAATTTTCGTGCATAATCATGCAACAGTTGTGCATATGATTTTGTGGTCAAATTTTTATGTGTAAAAAGTTGGACACAAAAGTTTTGACCAAAAACGATTTTTGATTAAAAATCCATAGAAATGCTAAAAATTGATAAATAACCCGATTTCAAACCAAAACAAAGTTTTCCCAATATTATTATTCTAATTCCCGTGCCAAAATGGGCAAATATGAGTGAATTTTAAAAGAAATCGTTTATGCATAATTTGATACCAATCTTTTATGAAGAAAAAACCGTTCGAAAATTTTTACATAATTGTTTGAAATTTATACATTAACTTAAGCCAGTTGATTATGCATAGCTATGTAGCCGGTTTTCCCATCGGGCTTCCCCGGCAATCAATCCCGGCTAATCAAAGGGTGAGAGCATTCTGTGTGCACATACATTCAATGTATGGATCACTAATGCTTAAAATAATCTTCTACAGGTGAAATGAGTACTTTCTGGTTACTCGGAAGAAACTCCCGGATACCATTATCAGAGCTAGAATGCAATTCCTTCTCGTGGGCGGAGCCGGTCATCAATTTGGCTTCAGATAGACCTGGCTATACTCCCGTCATCGCTGAAGTGAGTGCACCGAGGAGGAATTCCACTTCAAGTGCATCAATCCTTTTTTCTAAAGGTAAAAAAACAACTATGATTTTCTACATAACACTCACGGGTATATCCGCCGTCATGAACCCTGCTCTTGTATTTTTTCACTTACATCCCGGACAAGGAACTTCAAATGTGCCTGTGCGTATGTAATTAACGTGGTAATTTTTTTAGCATCGGATTCCGTATCGACGGAGAGCTCGTTTGAGACCCGAGGAAAATCAGCAAGAGGAAGGTACAGGGGCATGTCCCACCAAGACTCGGTAAGGAGTGACTCCGGCGGTCACATTCCTATACTAACCCATCAACCAACTTTAGAGGATATGAATTTAGATGCGGCAAAACAAAGTTGCTCAAGTATAATCTCACGTAAATCCAGCAGCAAGAACTTGACTGAGGGAGACTCAAAAACCTCCCTCTTAAGCTCCAGTCCCAAAGTTACGTTCAACGATCCCCTAACCACCAAGGACCTGGCGAGAACCAAATCCGCGCCCAACTTTGTCTCTTCTGGAGCAACAAGTGACGACGTCGTCTCTCCTAGCAAATCCTTGAAATCTTTGTCCATTGGCTCTTCCAGTGAACCCGTAGTATTTAAAATGAGTACAGAATCTTTGAATCTAGACAGCAACAAGAACAGCAAGGCTGAAGCTCTACAACAACAACCTGGGGATGACAGTGACCAGTCAAGTAAGAGCTTGTTTGCGAAGTCCGGAGTTGAAGGAGCAAGGAATCAGACGCAAGAGAATTTCCTCCTTTCTAATAATAATAAAGCTACTACGAATGGGGGTTTAAATAATGGGACGAGCTTTCCTCGTGGTCCTGATCTACGTAGAGAGGAAAGACCCAGGCGGGATCCATTGTTGAAACGAATGAGGGAAAATAAAGTAGCTTTGCTCACTTCAGAAGCAGTGGCACAAATGGGATGCTCAGGTTTCCGTGCTAGGCAGAAGGAAGTTGTCAGTCAGGCATGTAACTTGCTCTGATTCTCTGCTCTCTTCATCGCCACGTACCTCAGCACACAGGGAAAAAAATATACGAGAGACCCGATTGCACATGAAAACATATACAAACACACACACGCAAACACCCATTCTCTACAGTGGCACTCGTCATTGATGTCTCATGGGACGACTCTTTGTGGCTTGAGCATGACCAGTCTTATGTGAATCTCTGGGGTCCACCGCATGCTTCTTCCTCCCTCAGCAATTCCAGTTCCGAGGATGACCTGGATTTCTAAATTTCCTCTGTAGTAGTTCAACTTACTTACCACATTTTATCTCTCTCATCACTGCTCCACATACACTGTAGTGACTCTAGACCTTTTTTTCTCTCTCCACTCTCACATGCTCTTTTTATATCACCCACTGGAAGAGAATCAGGCATGGAGTGGACAGTCTGGAGATTAAAATAAATAAGAGTGGCTCATCCCTCTTTAGATGCAGTTTTTCTTCTTCAACCCTCTCCTCTCTTTCTTTCTCCCCAATAATGCTTTATAACTGTTATTATAACCGTCCTAACCTCAAATAATTTTTTCTAATTGAAATTCCATTTGCTTTTTAAAAGCCACATTCATGGATTTTAATCGTAATAACTGACCTCTTGCATATAATTGTATACTTGTTTTGCACGAGGGCATTAAAGACGCAAAAATTTGGAGTGTAGAATTTAAAAGAGCACGCACAAATCTGTAGCTACGGGTTTTTTGCGTAGAGTAAAATGTTATTTGAATTGAATTCATTTTAGATTTTGATTGTATCCGAATTTGTAACTAAACATTGGAAATTCGGAAGTATGTAGCAGCCCTTAGAAAATGTCCTTATAGTTTTTATGTACATGTATGGACTAATAACAGCCGATTGTACAGCAATTGGTCCCTCATATGTGTGTATACATATTTCAAATGTAAAATAATTATTTTTATTGTATGGTATATAGTGATTTGAATGGGAAATTACTAGCAACTTGCAATTTCCTAGCATGTCCTTTACATTGCAATGATATGGTTTGTTGATGTGTTTGAAAAACTTGTGGTTCTTGAACTTGCCTGTTTTTCTGAAAATGGCTAATGAGAAAAATTATTTTTTGTCACTTCCCCCAGCATCTTGTCATTCTTGTAATGTGAGCAACATTATAAAACAATAATTTGTAAGTATATATTGTAAGAATTTCAAATATTTAATTTATTATGTATGTATAATGTATTGTGCAATACAAATATTATGATTATTAATCCATACATAGGAGAATAATAATAATCTCAACTTTATTACTTGTAGGTTAAAAAAGATGAGAGGAGAAAATTCCATCCAGAAAACAAAAAATAAACGAAACCATAAATGAACAACGCATTCCCCTGCTTTTGCACAAGAGAAAGTCACTTTCACCTGATGCAAATAACTTCTCATATCCTCTCAAACTTTACATTTAAAATAATGATAAAATAAAAATCATTGTCACCTCCTACAAAAATCCATTCCAAACTATTATCATACCTTATAAATCCCGTCAAAAATCTCATCAAGCTCAAGGACTAGAGTCTGCTCTCGATATATTATTAACGGGTGGTGTCGAAGCCAATGGCCCTTTTTTTATTTATTTTCCAGTCAAAAAACCCTACATTTAAATATGCATGTAATTATATACTTCAACACTGTAGGGGGGACGAATATACCGAGATTATCACGGGTATTTGTGTAGGGGGGGGGCGTCGGAAGGAAAGATCATAAAAATTCAGCGCATCAATTTACTTATTGTGTATTGTAGTCAAGGAAATGATTCAAAATGTAGAATTGACTCTCCTCAACTCTAGGAAGATATTCAAGGAACCATTCTGTACTAAAACAAAATATTATGCAAATGGTCAAGAACCAATTAACGAGACGAAAATTCATTTTAATTCATACAAGTCTGTAGTATAATAATTATAAACTTCATGTGAGCTGTGAAAATTTACAATATATACATATGTACGTCTCCGAAAAAGTATATAAAGGTTTAACCAAAAGTTGTAGTTATGTCAAGAATCCAATATATTGTAATACTATCAAAGAGAATTTGCAGGTCAAGAATAAATAATAATAATAATAATAATAAAATCATTAATCGTGTGTCATAAAAAGAAAAATAGAGAGGATTATATGGTAAATGGTAATAGTATGAAGGATGAAGATTGGAGCATTGTGATGTGCACTGAATGTACCAAATTAAACTTTAAGTAAGAAAGAAAAATGATTGTATTTACCATTACTAGATTTAAGTGAAAATTGCATTTAAAATTGAATCCGCGATTCATGATAATTTTAGATATGTTAAGTGATTCCATAGTTTTGGGGTGCTACAGATGTGATTTTACTGGCCGAGGTTCAAAATAAAAAAAAAAAATAGTTCAAGTGTAAAAACGTAAACCCACATGGAATTTAATTTGTCAATAGTGAGCAAGCATCCTCTTAAATTTTTGCATCATATAGCTTGTACATGAAATATTCGGGAGCTCTAGCTGAGTTTGGGTTTAATCCAGGAAAAAAACTGAATATCTTTGATAATATTGATTTGTAATCCACAGGGGTAAGGAATTTTTTGCATTTTTTCCCTATACCCTCCATACAGTATTGTCCCCAGGCTGTATTAGTGCATAAAAAATCCAGCCAGTTTGAAAAATCCAGGAATATTTGCATTTCTTATCGGCTCACAGACTACTCGGCATGTTCGGATTATCGGAATTCTGAGTCAGTATATTCCTGTAATATAAAAAAGGAATGTGCCTGAGGAGATTCTCAACGAGCAAAAAGCAATGGAAATATTTTTATATATTGACATTGACAGCCTGCAGTATGTTGACATTATTTGACAATGTTTTATTGTCGAGTAAAATATCCTTGTTTTGTTGTAAAGTGCAATATATGTACGCACATGGATTCACATACCCACATGATTTTTTTCCATATCAGATCCTTTATCATTGGCTGTTGATAATATAAGACAAATAGAGAAGGGAATTAATTTTGTCAGTTGGGACGTGTCATACGGAGAAACTAACTGACAATAAAAAGTGGAAAAAATGTTATTTTTATGTAATTATTCAACATTTTCAGCACGAATCGATGCGGTTGTCATAAATCCTCAATGTGTCAAATTCTCTATTGTGCCGAATGAAGGTGTCCTCATGACTTGCCAACACGCCCATATTTATTGCATGTATTCCTTTAGACTAAAAACTCGAATTTTCAGGGGCACTTGCTATTCATAATTGAGTATTTACGACACTCAAAGAATTTAAATAATTGTCTTTGAAGTCATTTATATATTAATGTTAAAAGAGATGCTAAATGGTCACTGTCGCTAATATCTGAGCCTTTCTCCATGCTACCCGACCGTTCATCGAGCAGGGGCCCCCACTTGGAATCAAATGTGAATTAAAGCTGCCTGGGAATGGGAAAGAGTTTTAGGACCAGTATTTAAAAACAGACAATGTCCCATTTAGGGCAGTTTAATTGCTCTGAATTTTGATCATATAGTTATGCTTTTCATTGTACAATGCAGACTATAAACTATATTTGTTTGTTACTAATAAAAACATATGTTTTGCGCATACATGTATAATTATATAAGCTATTAATAATGCACTCTACATTATAACACAACTTGATTGAAATAAAAGGTCACATCAGTACAGTACATCAGCTTCAAAACAGGAAAACATAACCTATAACAAGTATAGTGATGAGGATGATGATGATGACGTCGATGATGGGTACGCGGTCAGATAAATTATCATGGTTCTATTTTAAAGTACTCTATGTTGCAACTCTGTAAACGTATGATATACACCAAAGTCCTATACTGCGTTTCGAGCCTCGTCAATAAACGTATTTTAATATAGCGAAAAGGAATTTCGTGACAACATTTTGATGTTACTTAAATCTATTATTGGCTTAGATTATAGAACCCAAAAAAAACAAATGTATGCATTACATCCTATTTTAGTTACCGAGAGGAACCTAACGACTAACGCTTAATTAAATGAATGATCGATCACTTCGTAACTAAAGTCTTACAAGTAAAGTAAAAGTATACATATATACATTACATCTAAACGAGGATTTATTGCATTACATTTTCATACTAATAAAATATATATATATATGTGTTCTTAGTTATTTCTACATGTTCACGAGATATTGAAAATGCAACAATAATAACAGTGCTTATTATCATTATTTTGTAAACTACATACATGTCATTTACCTTTAGGTTCTGCATAAAGTACACTCAAAAACGATAACAATAGTTTTATTACAATTTTATCATTTCATAATGCTAAATTATAATTAACTTTTAGAATTTTTGTATCCGTTTTGTTTACGTGATGTTCGTTTCCTGCTTGTTTTTGAAGTTTATAATGTTCAAACTTGACTAAATATGTCACCACATGCATTTCGCTAAATATGTAGTATAATATGTGACGTAACCAACAGAGAAAGGAAATAACAGGCAGAAAGCGATAAATGAACACGTGTGTTAATTATTATTGTCTCATCTCCTAATTCAGCATAGTTAATATTACTCTAAAAAAGTACGGAAACTCTTTGAAATATGTCTTAAACATTTTTAAAAAACTAACAACATTTTTGAGTGAATGCTTCCAGGCAAAAATAATTAAGCAATAAACTCACTATTTTACGGATCCGGCTTACATTTTCTGATTCAATATTTGAAATGATAACATTTCCAGGTTGTACAAACATTTGAACTACCTGTGCAAGTTGTTTGAGAGGGTAACCTCTCCGTTATCAATTCACATACCTTACAGTATCTTGTACTCAGTATTCCGGCAAAACATGATCGGTAGCCTCTCATAGTTCATCATTTATGATCAACTGGAAACACACTAAATGGCAGCTAGCTAAGTAAACTTTAGCTTTGAGAACAGACTCGTAAAACTCTTTTTCACACCTTATTTAAATCACCGTTGGGAGAAACTACAATAATTACAGTGCAGCAGTAACAACATCTGTAATGATACTGGCTATTCTTCACTGTAACAATAACAAAAATAGACTGCAGCTGAAATTCGCAAAAAGTTCACTTTAAATTTAACAAAAAAACCCATAGCATAAAATGTGGACATAATTCCTCTTCCCTTCCATTTGTATCAATAAGTTGAAAAAAAGATCCTTAATTTGTATAATGACAACCTTCGGGATGCGAATTAAAAGTACACTAAGTACAGTTGTTAATCAAAAGAAATAATTGATATTTGCTAAATAAATGCAAAATTATACTTTAGCAATATCCCACATTCACGCTTGCGTTTCCCGTAATTTATATTATAGACTGCGAAGCACTTGGGAAAAAGCATCCCCATCAAACCGACAATGTTAAATAACTAAAGAATATAAATGCTCCTCCATTCAATCGATCTACGTTTCTCGCAAATATTAAATATGTACTTCGCCTCTGACACATGACACTACGTAAGTCATTCGGCATTTTAGCATCATTGAAGCACTGAAATAGAACAGAAATATAGAATAACAATTTTAAAATCTACTACCATTACAATTTTTCTGAACATGTATGCAGAAAGGTGGGTTTGATCAGTGCAGCACAATCGATTTAAAGTTGCAAATGTTAAATTCCTGAGGTATCTGGGATACAAATGGTAGGAGAGTTTGCTGCTTTGTATGTTCTGCTTTTTTCAATCTCTTTTAAATTCTTCAATCGATCGCAGAAATAAAACGTTTTATATCTGGGTCAACACCTCAAGAATGGATTATTTCCATCAAACTTTGAAAGTTAGCATGCTCACAAAGAATTCAGAAATTAACTATATACTGAGCTGCAAAATTATTTTTGTAGCAAAACGTTGTTGCTCTCAGAGTACAGTAATAGCATCCAAGTTGACTCGGATTACAAGACGTGATAACCGTAAGGCACGAAATTTTCCTATCTCATTCAACAATAAAATTTATCAACATCAGTACATAATGTGATGGTGGATAAGTTACAATCCATCTCATATTGCCGACACGGTTTACAAAATTGAAAACGATGAAGAGCATCCAAACGTATAGTAGCCTGTCCACTTACAATAATTATTAATATTATTACACACTAAAAATATTCAGATTTACTAGGATAATGTTGACCTTAAAGCTCAAGCTCGACAGAGCAACTACAATAATCGTAATTTTAATTTGTATCTTATAGCAAATAGTTGATACCATACATTGAGGATGGATGGATTATGTATTGGAAGACACCAGTTCTTTGTTTACATGCACGAAGCATGGTTGCATTGAAGTAACTACACATCAGCTTCAAAAATAGTACACGAAGAGAGCCACAGCAACAATAATCCTTACATCGATAAAATGGATACATGAATCTGGAAAAACTATGAAGACAGAATCTAAAGTTCTGATAACAAAAGAGGTTCCATTAGGGGTCAACTGTCGGCTCATGCATTGTAATACATAATTTAATCATACCATGCACTGCCTTTGACGTCGAACAGCCTTATTTTTTCTCGACTCTTAGGGTTTCGCACAACCAATTTTGTGTGCCAGAGATACGATGAATAACGTGAATTTTGTCAAAACCATTAGTCAACCGTTTACAACCTAAGGAACTTACTAACTACTTAACTATGTGTGAGTGAGTTACAGAAAACTTAAGAAGTTCTAGTTGTGAGGTCTCCACAGTTTATCCGTGATGTTGATAATTAATAACAAGTCCACCGATATTGGTAAATTTCAAATTACACGAATGTAGCTTTTTTCCATCTCATATCGAGTGAAATATACCCATAAAACTGAAAAACTTAATTACGAGCTTTTTTGCATGACACCAGAATTAAAATAATTTAACCGTATGAAATTTACCATCATATTGGTACAACAACTTGCAGCGATATGATGTATTCTTCAGAACACACAAAAAACTTAAGTAGACAATTAATTTGTAATCTTGTAGCATACGACATTCTCTCCTCGGCGGTCACTCAATGGTTCCTACAAAGTAATGGCACCTAATTTTGGCAATGATCACAAGAATGGCCACAATGTGATAGTTTTATAACTTTAACTAAATATGTCTGCCTCGCAAGACTTTCGACTTCGAGCTGCACTTCAGATAATAATAAATTAATTCGTTCGATAAAATATTACATATTACTGCTTGCATTTACCAAATATAACTCTTCGATTCCCTTGCGATTCAAAGTTTCCTTGTACTAGCTATATATTTAACTATTATGTATGTACGAGCCAAAAATATTTTTTTAGTCCTCTGTTCTGCTCACAATTAAGTGACGCGTTCAAAGTAAAGTTACGTACTGAGCATTTAAAGATTACACACTCTAGTCTTTCTTTGTTAAATCAACCTAAATAGTAACACAAAAACTTTCCCACCATCTCTAATATAACTATATAAAATATTTAACAGCCGAGACTCATAAAGTGATGCCTTCACCAAGAGGTTGGGTATGCATAATCTATATACATTTTTCGGAATCATTATATTCCAGGCATTATATACATATGTGTTCATATTATATTTATCTGGAGCATAGGCACTTTAGAATATTTCATGTCTTGAAACAAGCCTATATGCTACAATAATGTTCTTTAAAAACATAAATTTTTCTTACTTGTGATTGTTCAGTCGTATTAACATTACAATATCTTAGCATAATTAAAATAAAGTTTACAGATGCACCACGTATTCAATTTGAGGCCTCACTCTCTTTTCAACGTGGTCTCTCCTTTGGCTTACACTGTTAATATTCTGGGCTCCGTCCCCTTCATGGGTGAGTTCCACATCAGAACCAACTTTTTCAGTCTCTTGTTTCAAGTTGTTATTGCAACTCTTTTTACTTTCGGACAAAAGCCTGTTAACATTTGAATTGCAGTCAGAATTGCTCCTACTTCTTAAATTCACATTCAGAGATTGCAAGTCTGCTTGGAAATCTGTTGCACATCTATTTGTAACAACCTTTGAAGAATCCTCAACTTCACATGAAGGAGGAAAAACTTCTTCAGTAATTCGGTCGACATCGTCCACCATCAACGGAATTAAGTTAGAGGTGTGAGTGAAGAAAGCCATTTTCTCTCTAAGAACACAATTTGCGAGTGAAAACCTCATTTTTACTGCAGAGGCAATATGTATATTTTAAATCAAAACAGCCAAAATTTACTTACTTGAAGGATATGAGATCTGGCTTTCCTCTAGGCGTACGACTTTTCCGAAGTTTATAAATTTCTCTCGATGTTTTCTTTAATAATTTTTCCACTTTTAAACTTTCTTTGCCTTGGGCGGAGAGAGGATCAATTGGTGGAACTCGTTGGAACAGATCTTGAAGTCTTTCATCCTCTAAAAGATTGGTCATTTTTTCCGAATCCCCGGCTGCTTTAGCAGCTTCCAGCTGTTCCTTTAAATATTTCAAACGCTTGATCTCTTCTTGGAGTGATTGCAGTCGACACTGTTGAGCCTGGAATGAAAACAATAGTTTTAATTTGGCCGAAAATGTATTCGAAATAAAAATTCTAGTGCCGGAAATCATTACCTGTCGATCCAATTCTAGATCAATGGATGTTCTAATAGTCGGTACAGGAGGTTTTGGTTTGTGCTTCGCTGGAGGTAATGTTGATGTAGTAGCAGGGCTCATCTTTTTCCATCGAAGGGATCGACGTTCAAGAGAGCCTCTCTGGAATGCAGCACTTGCTGAAACTGCAGCTCCTAATGCTCCACTCGAGCTACTGGAATACAAAGGTTTCCTATAGAGCGGCATGGAGCTGTCGCTGTCACTTCGATTCAGCTAAATAAACAAAAATACAAAATATCACAGCTATCTTATCATGAACTATCATCCTTTACTACTTGCGAGTGTGTCCCATCCGAGCAAAAAAGCTGTCATTCCCAAACGTTGCTCAGGTCTAAACCCACGTTTCAAATGCTAAGATGCAAACTAAACAAACACACACATGCCACATAGTTATTCTCCGACGCATTACCAGCTATTAATAGAAAAAAATGCAGCATGGTACTTCCCTTCGAGACTTTTCAGGATTACTCGTCTTTGCCCAAGCGGAAAAACAGATTTTCCATAAAAACAAAACTATACTTAAATAACCACTCAAGTACTGGCATCAATGAAAACAAAAAACCTGCTACATACAATCACATTTACAAGCAAAAAAAGTCTGGCAAAGAACAATTAACTCCCAATTAATTTAACAAAATATTTGAACCGCAACCAAAATTGATTGTTTAAGAACTTCTAAGACACTGAAAACAAACTCTATGAGCTGTATCTTCGCTATATCTCAGCGAAAATATCGCCTTGCCAAAATATTATTACTTTAAAATGTAGTCATTTGTTATGCTTGCCAAATCCAAAATCACGAATTTTTGTCTTAGTTGCATATTCACTGATTGCTATCGATGTTATAATTGAAAACAATGTTGATACGTTACAGTTCGAATTTACACATCGAAAACTCTGTTAAAACTTTAGAAATTACGCACACGCGTAAAATGAACTTACTCGGCACACGTATTCGTTTTTGTTAACAACGGCACTGGGAGAAAACGTCTGAGAGCGCTTGATAACAATTCCTTTCGTAGTCGCCGAACGGGTCGACTTAGTGGGCAGAAAAACACATTCAGTATTCGTCGACTTGTCTTCCATTTCAATATCAGCAGCTAGCATTTCTTCCTCTACAACGGCGGTTTCATCGGCACACTCCAACGCTTCTTCCATCACTTCCTCTTCTGTCGCCTCTGCAGCTACGCATTCATCGTCATCCGATGAAGGGTCTTCATCTTGTTCTTCATCCCCACTCTCATTTAGGGCTTCTGGAGTACAACGCCACTCCGCGGCTCGCTGATGCCATTTCTCTACATCTGTATGCAAACTATCTCCATCTACAACGCAAAGGTTTGTACATTTTAGTCATAAGTTCCGGTTGTCAACTCAGAGAACATTTTGCTTTGCACAATACAACTGTAATGATTTACCATGGTTTCTAGTCAATGTTGAAGTCTGAGACGAAATGATTGTTGACTCGTCACTAGATTCTTCTTTGAGATTTGTTTGCCGCCCGGAAGCAGAACAAGTAAGGCTAATATCACTCTCTTGCTTCGTGTGAGTGTGCGATTCACAAACAGAAGATGACGATTTCTCACTTGTTTCTTTGGCATTAGGAGCTTCCTGTTGTGTTTCCATTTGAAGAAAATGAAAGCTCAAAACATTGTACCATCTGGTGGACGACGAGTCAGGTCTAAAATCTGCTAGGCTCACTTGCGAACAACCCTACAAGTTTAAGATTACGTAAAATTAATATCGAAATTACATATAACAGTAACAGTAAATTGCACGAGTTGTGAAGAGCAGTGTATAACTAGCATGTGCTGATCCCTGATCCTTCTATCAGGCACACAAACACAAGTTGATATTATATGCCCCTGATTTCCCCCTTCAAATGTATTGCACTATAACTTTTGAACCGCACAAACTAGAACGATAGACAAGGTAATTTTGAAATACAACTTTTTCCGTTTTCAAAATTGTGCTACACCTTCACCTCATGTGAATAAATATAAAAGTAAATATCGTCTGAGTTTTAAGTTACACTACATTATATTATGACGGGAAAAATCAGCGGCAAAACCTCAATGCACGTCTGAGCCTGTCTTCAATTACTTTGAGGAATTAAAAGTTATGTTTTGACACAGCTACCAACAGTACAACGCATCAGATTGTAAAATAAAGCATAATTACCAAGCAGTGCTCATAGCCTGAGGGTGATATTCCGTATACATTTATTTGTAGTGTTTTGCCGTTTAATTTAGCTAGCGGCACGCTTATTGGAAAATCTTCTCCTAAAGTCATCTTACCACTTGGGTCAAGCGGTTTTGTGCTGCACTGGCAAGCCACGCCAGGAATATTAGGCAGAAGAGCAACTCGAATAGAACTGTAAATATTCATTTTCAAATCACACATGATCACACAAATCCATTCCTAATATTATTACCAGTGAGACAGCGCCGACAGCGGTAGCGGAGCAAAAGTATTTTAAGCAGAGAAGAAATTTAGCTTCAATTAAAGACTTACATTTTATGATTTTCAGGGATGAATAACGCGGAAAAATTTCTCGCTCTCTCAATGCCGATGTGTAACGTACAGTCTGAGACAGCATACCTGAAAAATCAGAAAATACCATTTCCCTGAGGTAGTTGTACGGTGATGTATTAAATATAGGAAATGAGGGTAATAAAGGAAATGGGACCTATGGACCAAACCAAACGAATAAAAGTTTGCATCAACAATTACACTTACCTTAATTTAACCTGGATTTGGGCAGTGTCGGCATTGAGGTCACATAGAACTGCGCATTCACTTTTTCTATTGTTAGAAGCCTCAAATACACCACTGTCCCCAGCAACAGATTCGTCACTTACAGCCGCCGATACGGATCTTGTATTTGTTCCTGAAGATGATCCCTTAAGCCTGGAAACTTCTTCTTGTGATTCCTCAACAGTTGAATCTTCGTTTGCCACGTACTCGGAAATTGGTGACAGAGGAGGTAGTGCTGAATATGATCCTGACTTCTCAGTCTGAGCAATAATCAAAATGAGTCATATTAAAGTTAGCGAAAATTTAATTTCATCGAACTATGGTATGCTCCAAAGTCAACGTCATTGATCTAAAATCTACCTCAAATTTTTCTCCTAAACAAAGCTCTACAAGAACGTCTTCGAGATTAGGTTTTTCTAAGGCCAGTCTCTTTTGCTTCTCTAAAAATGCTTGTTCGTAAGAAGGTGGGGGTCCTATTTCATATGGAGATATTGGCGGGGACACAGACGACAATGAACTTCTAGGAGATAAAGATGGAAGTGACTGCAAAGATGTCACCAGTTGCAACTGCATGTTCCCTGATGTCACTGGGTTAGAAGTTTCTCGGCTTAAAATTCCTTCATGTTGTTGCCACGGAGGAGCAGTACTAGGCGGGTTTAAGTTCAACTGTTGCTGGTCACAAGCATCACATGAGTTGAATGAAAGGTTGGCACCATAATTCGAAGTCGAACCCTGAACGACAAAATTTAGCACAAAATAAGATTCCGGAGATCGGGGCCACATACCTCCACGAGTCTAAATTGCATTGCGCCATCAGTATAAAAATAAAACCGTACATGTATTAGTCGCTCGACTCGTCTGTGCAGATCCGCCATATTTATATTGTCTGGCTGTGCTGAAGGAGCGCCATAAATATCCGTAAAGCTGAGGCTTGATAATGATCCCTATGATTGAAACAATCATAAACCCATTAAGGCAATTAATACATCCGTACGCAAGAGAAAACACAACATTCTTCAACTCAACGTAGATTGATAACCAAATAATTTTACCCTTATTAAAACATAATAAGAGAATAAAAAATCAGGAATTTTTTATGCTCACCTTACTAGACGCTTGGCTCGAACTGAGAGAAGCTAATGATGAACTGGAAGACATACTTAAAGTGCTTGCTGAAAGTGACTTTAATCGACCCTCCAGAGCAGCCATACTGTTTAAAGCGTCCCTCAATTTATGAAGGAGGTTTTGCTTTTCTTCATGAAGACGAAGTCTATCTGCGATGCTCTTCTTGGCCATCTCAGCCGCTTGGCTGAGATCACTTTCCAGTCTCTGAATCTCTAATTGAATGCCAGCCATTTCATGTATAGGCCTTGACTTTGGACAAATGCTTCGTAATTCTCGCAAGAGCTGCTCCTTCTCCTGGAAGAGAAGAAGGCGATCCTTGTCGGACTGAACTTCACCGGGTTCGACACTTTCTTCCAGTTCCGAGAGTCTCCTTTGAATGTGCTGAACTTCTTTCCTACTCTCATCGTATTGTAGTCTAAGTCTAGCCATTTCTGCAAGCCGGGCACCCAGTGGAACAAGCTGTGGAAAAATATTAGACTCAATCAACAACCATACAAATATAATCAAATCGATTATTGTCGAATAATTGTCCTTACCTCGCCGACAAGATCCGTTTGCGAAGCTGTACTGAACTTCTCCAAAGGAATGCTGAGAGTCGACACATCTGGTGAGCTCTCTGCCGTTTGTAACCGGGTCAGGTCTTCTTTATGCCGAGCCAGACTTTGCATTAATTCTGCTCGTTCTTTTTTCCCCGAAAGTAGAGACCTCTGAATATTTCGTAATTCATTCATAATTGCTTGAGCTTCACCTACAGTATAACAGCTACCACTAGATAATTTTTGTTCAACTTGAGTCAAAGTCCTCAATCCTTGTTGCTTTATTGACACTTCCTGCCTTATTTGTTCTAATTCTTGGCGTAATCTCATAACTCGTAATTTAGCTAACGATACATCTTGCTTCAGGAGGTCTGGGTCGTATCGACTCGAACTAGTACTCGTCACTACAAGAAAATTAAATCCCAATAATCACTCAATTATTTTACAACTTGCGCGAGGTTCAATACATAATTTTACCATGCATGCATGAACTCCTTACATGAGGATGTGGATGAGGCTGTATGCAGACCCGAAAGTGCAGCATTCAAATGTTGATACTCATCCTCAGCTATTCCTAAGCGTCTAGTCTTCACATCAAGCGTTTCCTTTTTAGCCTATTCGCAAAACATGAATAATTATCATGCATCAAATCCATCATTAGAAATATGAATGTCGATACCAACAACATTGTAAAACCTCGAGCATCAGCCTTCAAAAATAATCATAACAAACCCATTCAACAGCCGCAAGAGGCATTACCTTGAGCTCTTCAGACGCAGTGGAAAGGTAGTCTCGGAGCATGGCTTCCTGGTAAGCTCTCCAACTCAAATGCGGGTCTTCGATTTGAGTCCGCTCTGTAAAATGTTCCAAAATAGATTGCGTACACCATATAATTGCATTAGTAGAATTCATGAGAAGTTATTTACAATATACCAACAACAGTGTGTATATTTTTGCTCTTTCCTACCGGAAAACTACAGCTACCTGCCTTGTAAAATAACGTTTGTCATTGTTTTTTTCTGTTTTCTTAAATTATCATACGAAAGAGACAAAAATAAACACAAAAAAATTATGCGTTCAATGCATGTGTGAACCAGCATCACATTGAACTGCTTGGTCTTCAAGTACCACAGGAATGTGTAATGAACACAAAGAACGCAGCACTCATACTCTTCGAGTTGGTATTAATGCGCGTACAAATAATAATTATTACAACTCTGGTTTTTATTATGCCTCATCAACCATATTTAAGTCAAATACAATTAAAGCCTTACGATTTATGTGGTCGATGTAATAAACTCCAATGAGTGGGTCGTAGGCTTGCTCCCATCCTATTGGTAGTTCGTTTCCCACACAATCAGCGAATGTGGCCGGTTTTGTAAGTCTTTAAAAAATTCGAAAAAAAAAATTTTAATCAAAACCTAAATTAACATAATTAAGGATGACAATTACATAAAAGACGGCCTTACCGCAGGAAGTTCAAAACAAAATTGTTGCAATGTACTACAAATCTATTCTACTGCATTTTTTCCCTTACTTTTTCACACAACAACATACACGCACCAATATAATTTACTTGGATTCCAAATGAGCATTTTAGCGTGCAAAAGAAAACGCAAGCTAAACGGATTTTTTTACTCGACCGCAACTCTTCCTCCCAGAACCCTTTTGGAATCCGTGACAAGCCTGTACTTTAATCAGACATAATCCCACATAATCATACTAGCCACTCTCATCTGCCCGGCAAAATAAGCTCTACTATTAAAATATTTGGCCTCACATACAGAGTACAGCTTTACTACTATTAGGATTCCAGGAACAAAACCAATAAAATTCCTTTTCAGCATTCTGATTATCTCCGGATGACATGTTTTTTTACAAGCAATAACAGCTGGAGTGTGTTCACCAGCGAGAGAGGAGAGAGAGAGAGAGAGAGAGAGAGAGAGGAAAAAACTCTACGATTTATCTGTCATGGAATCTTTTACAACTTTAGATAATATGACAGTAACCATAATAAAATTGTATCTCTTTTACTATTCACCAGCCAGCCTCAAATAATGCACAAAACTTACCAGCCCCGTTCCAAGTCAAGTTGTAAAGAGTAAATAGATTGGAATTCCAAATGACAAAACTATTTTCAATTGAATTATTTATCATCGGAATGACGGGTTCACAGCCCCGATAAAAATTCTACCACTATCCTGCATTATGCACATTATAAGGATATTCTTTAAGTAATCTATATCTATGTTACATATCGTGTACTCTAATGTCAAGTTATTGTAGTGGTAATAACTGTACACCACTATCTGCCAAAAGCACAATCAGTCAAAAAATACATTGTAAATTGTAACAAAATTAGCACGCTAGAATAGGAAAATTATGGGAAAGGAACTTTACATTTTGGAAATGTTATCCCAGTATCATATGCAATACGTAAAGAAGCTGTACCACTTAATGCAAATCCCCACATATCGTGATTTTACTCGAAGGATCCAATTTCAAATTTCGTGTTCATTTCCGCTACAATTATCCCCAACCTTAGGGTGCAGCAAGAAGTTCCTAAATATACTTAATATAACATGTTTGCGACAAAGCGCAAGTACCAGGGACCACCCACAAAACCCAAAATTGATTTCTTTTTAACCCCTACCTACACTCATCTTCACTTCGAAGGTGATTCCTTCACAAATGGGACATTAAAAAATGAATTAACAATCAAAAGAGCACCAGCTAGACATCTTCCAACTGTGGTAGATCTAATTAATGAATTCCGGAGGATGAATAGACAAAGCTACGTCGAAGTGCTCACTGAGAGAACGGAGTGCCAAACCGAATCTTTGCGAGTTGCCTTCCCTTGTACTTTGTCCACATTTTTTGTATCTATTCCATGGAATGTGAAAAGATTACATCTTCTAGCCAATCATATTTAACAAGAGCCCAATTGTTCTCATTCTAGGTTAACATTTCGTGGAGCTACACACACGTACATCCAAGAGCTCACAGGTTACACTTGTATTCATAGCTTTACTACATCTTCATACCGGAATGAATCACACTTTCAAAATCTGTTTCCTCTTTCATAAAGAAAATAACACTGCTACAAAAAAAAGCCCCTCGCCGCGCCGTTCGTTCAATGGATACGAAAAATAATTTCAAAATTAAAATTTACGCCAATGCGAATTCCTATGAATGACTGAAACAAAAACCGCCTTAATATCATCCAAACCTTGTGCCACCTTAAGGTAAAAAGCAAAAAAGCAAAAGCTCGCCATATAACACTCGCCTCCAATTATTAATTACTGCTTCATTAAGAAATTAAGCACATACCATTTTAATTAACTAGACCCCCTCCCTACAAAAGAATTTCATCGTTTTTTTCTATTCAAAGCCCTACTTCCTACTTCAAAAATAGTTTTGAAAATCTCAAATTACAAAATTCACTGAATTCCCTTACCATCGTATCTATACACCTCAAAACACCTCACCTAGCCCACAATAACAATCAGATCAAAAACTATGAATTCTCACTCATGAAATATTTTTTAAATCATAAGATCAAGATTAGCAAACAAAACTTACTACTACAGGAAAATAAAATATGAGCAGAATATTACAAAATAATTGTAAAATATTTCTACAGCCCAGGAATCCCGCACTTCCCCAACGAAATCAAACCCACCCTTTTAACACCCTGACAATCAATCAATTCTAAATTCCAATCCCTTCCATCATCCCCGCTCCCTCATATACTTTATACAGCACCCCATACAGTGAAAAAATTTCAATAAAAACTCAATCAGGAAATTCAATACATTACATAAATTAAAATCCTCTCAACCATCAACCCCTAAAGCCTGATTAACCTTCATCAATATTCCAATTGCTTTGAGAAAGTATCCACAAGTATTGAAAATACCTAATTAATTCCTATAAACTTTCATTTTAAAAATCCCTACAGCATCACCAATAAGCTTTACTCTTAAGAAAAGGATCTCAACTAAAATCCATCTTTTTTTCTTTACCCCACTCACTCACAAAACGAAACAACACCCAAAGTCACCAAGTCTCAAAAACAAAGTTCAACAAAAATTCCTTCCCAACACAAACATATTTCATTACAATATTCTGAATCTCCAAATTAGTCTGGGCCTATTACTATATATTATTAATAACAATCATCATAATAATAATTACTGTGCTCCATTTTTACAGAAATTTCATAATAAATATTACTCACACAATCAGCAGATTTAAAAACTTTTGCGAGTATACAAGAGAACTCATTCATAGGGAGAACATATTAAGCAAGAGTATAAAGAGTAACAATAATAATATGGGACAAGAGAAATTATAAATTCCAGGACATTTAAAAAGTTCTACGACTAAAAAGGTTTTCCCATTACATAGGATTTATTCGAGCATATATTTAATTTACAAAGGTCGTACATATTGCTGGAGCGGAAGAATGTTAGGAATGCGTTAATGATAGGAAGGGGAGTAAGAGGTGGTGGAATGCCATTGCTTTTTTCATCATTTCCTTCTGGCAATGTTCATAATATACTTGTCTTACTATCCTCCATCCATATATAGCTATACGAGTATATAGTTATAGTATGGATACCAATGGACACTGTATCTCCTCATCCTGCTTTTTTATAATACAACAAACCTCACTCACTCCTCCAGAATATATTATAAGCGAATAAAAAAATTCAGCATTAATATTTTCAAAAAGATTCATTTGTTGCACAAATTATATAAATATATATATATATGTATATACATATATATCTATACATATACACAGACAAATCCAACTTATATAAAGCTGAAATATTTTTAAGAAGCTAAAAAAACACTGAGGGCACTCTTCTTCTTATATCTACCAACATATATACACATATACACACGCACACACACAAACCACTTATATATATATACACACACACACACGAACATCACCAAAAAATTGATGATGATATAAAAAAAACTACACACACTGAGAGAGAAGGATTGAAAATTTTTAGACGATACCTGTCCCGTGGATCAATCCAGGATGTTTGTTGACTATTGTGATCAATAAAATAAATTTTTCCGTCAAAATCCCGGGCCATGTCCCATCCGGCAGGGAGAGGTATCTCTCCATTTCGCTTCTTGGGCATGATGCACTCAACTCGCGAACAAAATCCACACTAAGTTTGGCCTCTCGGTAAGCACAACACTCGCCCGACCGACGCCATATTGCATTCCTTTCTGGATATACCTAATATGCCTCCAGCCTAGCTCTCTACACTATACTATACTTTTTCCGACCGTCTCGTCTAAATGTATACTATACACTACACACACAGTGCACTTTTCAACTATATATATGTTCTCAAGTGAGCATCAGCGGGGAATTTTGTAGCTCATTGTAACTGTATACATACGTGTATGTGTGTGTGTGTGTGTGTGTGTGTGTGTGTGTGTATGTTGGCTTTTACAACTTTGTAATCGGACAGGGAAATCCACATTCCACCACCCAATACCAAAATCCCCTTTGGTTGCTCTCGTGCAGACATACCCACAAAGGCAGGGAGGATGCGAGTGTGGCAAGGGATCGTTTCTCTTAGCTTTGTTGCTGCCTTTACTCATATGATGGTATATAGTATGTGAGATTTGTAGAGAGAATAGTTTCATTCACATGAAAATTTGTAATATGTTCAAGAACAAGTTGTTGCAGCAAAATTTATGGAATGGTAGGGAATTTTTAAACGCGGAAGGAATGGCTAGTATCGTGAAGGGACGGAACTATTAATCAGTGTCAATGGCCTTTTATTTATTTTTTAAGGACGTTTATATTTTATGAAATCAACAAGAAGGTCATTGTAAGGTACTGAAATGAGACTTAAATTTTTACAGCCCGCTGGTACGAGGTGTCGCCCCCCTGTAGAATGTGACCCATTATTGAAACTTTTCAACCGCTCGAATTAAATTAGAGATTATGGATGTTGATCCTGATATTGTGTTTTTATTCGAAAATGTAAACAAGTATGTAGATAACACAAAAATCATTGGAATTTATCAGAAATACACATCATTATGGTAGGGGGAGTCAAAACTGTTAACACATTTTAGCGTAACGGAATAAGCGAAGTGGGTTGACAGTATTGCATGAAAATATTCTATTTCATAAGATTTTTCAGCACAAAATTTGTATGTATATTTTGTCACACGCTATATCATTGGGTTCTTAGGGGTTCCTATTTTTCCGTTAAATTTCCACGTAAATATTATTTTGTAACTCAATCAAGTATTTCTTCCGAAGTTGTTGATAATGAGTGTTTGAAAGGATGTTCATGGAGTTTTTAACAAAATAGGAATTTTAGCCATCCGCTTGCGTGGATGGATTGAAAGTCATGAATTAAGCTTTGTTTTTTAATTCTAGAAATAAACCTCTTGAAAACATCTATAGACGTTTAATTGTCATGTCGTCGAAATTGAATGCCAGAGAGTGCTCAGGTAGCTTGTGAATATCCAACTCTCGTCCTTTCAAATTCGAAATTTGAACCTATACCACATATCACCGGCTAAAAAGCAAAAGGGGCTATAATTTTCGTAACGTTATGGGAAAAACAAAATTATAGCCGCTTTTGCACTATAGCCGGCGATATGTTATGTTTCTTCGACAATTATTACCGCAGATATCCCATATAAACACTTTAGAGTGCCAGCAGAGACACTTGTTTACCAAAGAACAAAAACAACTATAGGAACTATATGGGTACAAAAATTTCCAGGAAATGTGTATTTTAACTATTTATACAGAGAAATGAAATTCCTAACATTATTAGATTGAGTTCTTAACATAGTCTAATTCTAGTTAAAAAAAGATCCAAGGGCTACAGCGCAGCGTGGGATAAGTCAACAACCACACTACCTTTCACATGACTCATTGTATACTGAATCACCTCGAGGAGCACATACCAAATACTGTACCTATACATCATCCAAATTCCAAACCTTTCAATCCAACATTATGCCTGACCTTTAAATGTGGAAAGCAAAATATACCCTAAAACATTAAAACTTTATGCCCATGCTAAACCCCTATACGAAAGAAATGGATAAATGGGTACTACATCTTGTTCAGTTCCATCAACTGTATACTCAAAACGTTTGCTGTCAAATGCATACTTTCTTACTGCATCTTAGAAATTATTTAAGTTGCAATAATTATACAATCTTATAAATGCCGCTCTTGATATTTACCCAAAAGCAACTGCTTGCCACTATATACTCCTGAGCCATTGGGATCTTTTGGGAAGCAACACATTGCTCATTAGTTCCTATTCTGTGTAATGTAACTTTTTGTATTCAAATCCTTCTTCTATCTATCTTAAAGAGCCTCTATATATACACAAACGAGACTTGAATGCTTGTATACCAACATGCAATATATATATATATGCTGTACCACCACATTCCCAAGCTATACCACTATTTACTGACTCACGGGGACACCTCTTTAACTCTCAAGAATTTTTTTTACTGCCATAGTATATATAATCTATCTCTTTTTATTTTCTGTCTAGTTTCTTATAAGAGGGAGTTTGAATCCCCTCCTATTTTTCCTCATTGAAATCTCACAAAATCCCACCATTCTTCATCAAATCCTCTCCTGTCAATCCTACACCTCAACTTCCCATCCACCAATCCTCAATTTTAGCTTGAACAATTATTTTCAATAAACCCATACTCCATGTCAGCCCATCCATCCCTATTTGACTCTTAACCTTAGGTATGCAGCCGTATGAGCTTGTTTTATGAGTATGCAGTTGTTTCCTTCAACATATGTATATATAAACACGTACACTCATTATACGAGTCCTGGCGTTTAAACGATCTTCCACTGTAGTATAATATAGGAGTACAATAGTAGTAGTAGTAGTCGTATAGTAGTAAGTTGTAGAAAAAGAAACCATCTAGAAACTAGTAACGTTAGTTTACCAAGAATCAAATTCCTCAGCTCCGCATAGTTGAGCAGAAGAGATTTGATGGAGCAGATTTTCCCTCCACCTATATGCTCATCCGCATCTGTAGAAGAAGAAGAAGAGAGAATTTTTTAAAAACTTCTCTCAACTTGCTTCTTCTGGTGGAGAGTGAGAGGCAGCAGTAGTATAGTCTAGAGAGAGACATTTCAACATTATATTTTCCAAAAGTCCTACTCATATCTATGCCGCTCTCTAAAGTAAGCACTAATGCTAAACCGCCGCCAACCAAGCTCACCCAAAAAAACTGACATACGACATACCCCTTGAGCATCAAGCCGACACTCAATTTCATTATGGTAATCATACATTAATGTTCTCACAGTTTTCAATTGGTTACTACTCCTTTCATAGAGGACACGAGAGTCATGATGAAATCCTTCCCCCACCATCAATAATTATTACATATTACATTTTCCAATCTTATTCCCAACCAAATAGTAAATACCATCCTAATTTCAATGTAATAATAAAAATTCTTAGGTCTTGAAAAATTACAAGAGGTCCTCACATTTCTTTCTAGTATTTCCCTATCTTGTTTGTCTAGACGTCTATGCTATATTAATATATACAAAAAGCATGGGAAGTACCACTACCATACATTTAAATTAACAATAGGCAAAAAAAGGAGCAAAAGCCTTCTTTCCCACTCCTCACATTTTTATAAGAATACTTTTGTAATAATTCTTTTGCAATAAGTAAATACATCTAAAGTTTTTCAAGATGATCCCAGCAACTGAAGTTCTTATAGCTTGACGATATATGGTGGAGTGTGGCATTTAATATATGTGTATTTTGCATTTATGATGATGCAATTTAATCAGAACAATATTCTCGTAGGATCTCATCCCTATATAGTTATACTATAGTAAATTGGAGATAATCCTGGGCAACAAGATACCCACATGTATATAACTCTTTCATTTCCACCAGATTAAATAACCTATACAATATTAAGTACTGTCCGCCAATCTAATCACTCACACTTTGGACATTGACTGTTGTCAAAGCCGCCTTATTGTAAAGTGCATATATAAATGCATCCCATTCCATCCTTTGTACATAAATCCTTCCATTATACCTACATATATGTATATACCTGATGGAATGACCAATTAATCGTTTAAATATTTACAATAAAGGAAGGTAATAAAAGTTGTGTTAATCAGCACAATAATTGAGCTTTGATGATAAATAAAATCATGGGAGAATTAATTTGTGGAAAATACCCTGAACAAACATTACGTTGATAAAAATCCTGAGAGAGATGTGTCATATATGTAATCCATGTATTTTCTCACCCGTATTTATACACACATGGTAATATAATTATTAATTCATTTTAAATGGAAGATAAAAAACATAATAATTACAAAACATTTATATAAGAAAAGGGATGAGCGAGAAAATATTTGAGATAAACATTCTCTCTGACTTTCTGACAACTCTGCTGGCGCTCCTGCAAAAAGAGATGATGATGCTTCGTTGATCCTCTGTTATGTAAGTTACTAAGTACTTGAGACACTATATACGCTCATCTCTCACAACATCCAAGAGCCAAGGATTTAAACAGCAAGAAGTGGGAAGCGTTTTTTTCAAGTGGTACTATTGGTATAGTAGTAGATCTGTGGAATGCCACTTGTTGAACTTTCTCAGTACAGATGGACTCGGTGGTTGTACTTTCTGAGCTCGGTATAGGTTTCTTGAACGTGTGTAAAAATTTCCCTCAATTCCCTCATAGAATTTTTATTTGTATACCTAATATAATGGAATTTTGTTGTTGAGACATTTAGAAGGAGATTTAAAAAATCTCTATAGGATATATTATAATACAGATGAATGGAATGAGAAAAAAGTTATTATGCAAAGTGTTTTTTTCCTAAATGATTTCCAAGTACGCACTTAGGAATAGTATAGGTAGTAAAATAATCTATACAATGCGGAATCTCTTGAGATTCCAAGCATGTGGTCAATAAATATGTTGGCACACAACAAGCTAGTAGCTATAGAATAATAACAAAAGGAGGACTAGTAGCATGCAATTCCTTTGTGGAAAAAAATATTATATGCAAGTTTCTGTATATGTACATTTATATTGTATATTGAATCCTGATAATTATACTAATTGGACTTCATGTTTCAAATCTTCAATTAACCATTTTTCCTTTCACATGCCTCACACATGTGCCTCATTGGACTTCACTTTCTATGTAGCGTCACTTTTAATAACACCTTTGTACTTACATATATACGTAATAATAATAATTATTATTATTATTAATAAAGTAGGTAAACATATATACAACTATATATTATTTATACTGTGATTGACATATACACACTTTGAGTATGTATGTTGTTGTTGTACTGCAAAATCTGATGCAAATTAAATAGCATCAAGTCACATAACACATAATATGTACATATGTACTATATTAAATAGAAAATTCCCTATATTGCCTCTCCATGCATGTAATAACTTTCAATCTGGAAAATACTTTAATGTTGATAAATCAGTTGATTAACTCTCAATAAATAGAAGGTTGGTAAAAAGGGGAGGGGGTACAGGAGATACCTCTAGAAACTTAGGACCATTTATTTTTTTTTAGAGCGCTTATGTAATTTATGTAAACATACATAATATTTATCCGCCACAGTACTAAATATCATTGGTTATATTTTATTATTGGTTAAACCTTTTATGACTATTTATTTTCCAATTATTCTAGACATGCCGCTTCCTTTTTTTATTTTCCTCAACTGAAGGGAAAGAAAAACTCTCTCTCTCTCTCTAGGAAACAATCTCTGTGTAAGTACACAGGTTGATTCATGGATATACATACATAGAGTTGCAAATAAAGAGCATGTCCTTGAGTGACAGAGTATACATAGCTATAAATCATAATTTGTATTTTTATATGACACCAAGTTCCTTGGGTGGCAAAGCATTCCTTTTGTACTCACCATCATTCCGACCACTGACAATGAGTGAGCAGAGATTCTTCCCGACCAATCCATCACGTTTATAGTAGCTAGTAAATACTAGAAGAAAAATAAATTTATTATTTAATAAGCTTCAATATATGTACTTAGAGTTAGATACTATTACGAGGAATCCATTAGTACTTCATTCCTTTTAGTTCTCTATGCAAAAATAGACCTCCAAATACATTCCTACAGGTAATAATTTATTTAGCTCTCCTGTACCAACTCTCCTATAATAATCTTCTGTAGTAATAGAATCAAAATATCCATCATTATATATTAAACGCGTAGAACATTTGACTCATGCCATTCGTTTGTTGACTAAATATTTTATTGTCCTATACATTACGTAAGCTATATGATATACTACATAGGGAAAAAAGGATTTTTAGCTTCCCTATAACCTGTTGTTCATGATGTGTGTACAATTATCATACATCGGTGGTAAATAATATTGGGATTTATTATACACACACTCAAACATTATTATGGGTGGTTTTATCAAGGGAATCATTTTTTTAATTTCATCCTCATTATCTTTGTACGCACAAAGTACATGGTAAAACTATAGGAAAATATTTAATTGAGACGGATCATATAAAATATAGAGGAATGCGTTCCTCAGCTGGCTAATTATTTCAAGTGCTAATATGTTTCATGCATGCAGATTTTTTTTACTATAAATGATGAGGTTTAGTGTGGCAAAAATCTAATAAATGTTATCCCATCAAAACAAATAAAAAATAATTACAGTGCATATTTGAGGCTTGACTGACTAGAGAGCAATAAAATAATGTGTTTTTTTTATCTTTTTCTCCATCTGTTGAAGAATGGTAAGGAGTTTAAATTTTAATTAGAAATAAATGTAAAGCAAAAACGTAAGGTTAAATGTTGCAATAATTGCTCTTTATTTTAGTTAAATCAGCTTAAGTTTCAGCTAACTGAGTTTAGACAAAAGAGCGTTGAGGTATAGAAACCTTGTGGTTCTCTTGCCGCATGATCTACATGTTCTAGATCTATGGTTTTAATTAAGTACAGTCTCTCTCTCTCTCCTATGTAATTATTATATAGTTTTTCATCGGGCTTGAGAAAAGGCTTGTCTCTGAGATGCCTTCTCACACAGAGATTTTTAGGTTAAATTTATTATTATTTACTCTTTTTTGGGGGATAAACTTATTTTGCCACCATGCAGAGCCCTTAATTTTTCCACAATGAGTGATTGGAATGAATGGAAATTTAACAAGGTAAGTAAATCTTATGTATGTATGTATATCTACATATAGTCTATATGTACATATACATACATAAGATTATATATGATATAGATATAGGGAGAGGAAAAAGGAGGTGAAGGGATAATAATTGTGAGCCCTACACACATAGGGTAAGTATTTATGTGTATGCATGAGAATTGGCATGGACAAAGATTGACTACCAAGCATGTCATTAAATTTGATGGTGGATTTGAATTCATGTTCAAAGTAACTGAATAATTTAATAGGAGTATATGTTTTTTTTATCCCATGGTCCGCTACTATATTCCACCTAATTCAACTTTTCATGTTCCGTCGGCGCGCTCCTACTATAATATCATTGAACTACTTTTGTTTTTACTCTTCAATGTTTTCCAACTCTTAATCGTCAGGGTTTTGTTCTCATAGTCAGTCTCGTGCAGAATTCCAACTTTTTCCTTTTTTTATTGATTATATACATGTTGCTGGATGAGGTTGACAAAAAAATTTTTTTCCCCTATTGCATGTCGTTAAATAAACTTTTTTCTTCTTATTTGAGCATTATTGAGCCTATACATCTTACACATTGCATATACTTGTAATGTATAGCCAAGAGAAAAAATACTCTTGTGAGGTATTGGCAGGTCAATTCTCTTCTCTTGCACGCATTTTAATAATGGAATTTCTCCAAAATACACACGTATGGGCCATAAATTACTTTGAGAGTAAAGCTCTGATTTAAAATTTGAACCCAAGTTTATATAAAGTTTATACCATTATTTCCATTACCTGTCTCTCTCTCTCTCTCTCTCCCAAGTTTTGGAATCACTAAGATATTCTAGGTAATTATTCTTTCCATGAGGACACTCAAGTTTCAACAATTTCTTACATGGGGACTTTTATGCATGTTTTACTTTTTACTCTTATACAGACACAATGATAGCTCATAAATTTCTCATAAAACTCCCACATAGGCTAATCCTACACGGTTACTAGGGGGAGTGGAAAAATTAGCATGTACTAACTTACAATTAGGGATAGAATTCTGCCTCATTTTCTTATATATAGCATAGAACATTGTTATATTGAGTAACTATAAACTTCCCAGTCTTTTCCATACATTTTTCATCCAAATCAGCCAAGTAAGTTACTCTACACTTGGAGTCGTGGACATATACTTGATTATATTGGAGGGAATGCTCCAACCTTGTCAACCCTCTCGTGGTTACTTAAGTTCTACACGTTCAGATATAGCAGTACTGACCCTATGCTTTACGTTGAGTAGAGGTAATGAGTCATGCGTGTAGGTTAATTAGGCTCAATTTCTTAATTTAATTATATGTGCGTACAGTGGTCACAGGATATGCATGGTAGGTTTAATTCATAACAAACTTTTTCAAGTGTCTCTACTAAATGCTTCTAAAACCAATTTAAGGGCTAAGTATGCTAATGGAAAACTTTCCCTATGTACAAACCTTGTATTCAAGCTTATTTATACGAAATGCAATGATAACGTTAAGTACGATAGATAAATTGTCCATGTCCATTGTACATCAATGGTAAATATAGGAAACAACTGGTGGTACTGGAAACTTTTCCAATGTGTTTGAAAGTTTGGCAAGGAAATTGGATATGGAGGTTTCTCTTAAATTGCAGCTTAGTAATTCTTAGGAAGGAACAGTATTTCTATCTTGTTTGATAGGAGTAGTGTGTCGTCCTTTGAAAAAGACAAGTGTATGTTTTTCGGACGGAGAAATGTGAAAACAAAGGCTTTGACAGGCTTTCTTTTCCAACTTGCTCCATATTATGTGGACTTTTCCTCATTGCATGACATAACAAAAAGTCAATCTAGTGCGGGAAACATGATTGGGAATAAAATATTCCAATAGACTGGATTTTCAATTGAAGGAGAGTTGGGAAATTTATGTTCTATGTATATTTATTACATACAAATAGTACATGATATAGAGGGAAAATTGCTCTTGAGTTATATACATATTCAAAGTCCTACATAGATTTGAAGCATATGGAGGGAAATATATTATTATTGGGGATGAGCTTGGAAACTTACTTCTGTAATTGGGAGCAACTTGAACTCACATAAAGGACTTGAAAGAGAAATCAAAAGTCAGGAGAGAAGAGAAATATAATAAGAAAAAGGAAAGAGGGAAGATGAGGGTTGAGGAATTTTCTTGAGCAAATCTACAAGTGTGTTGGGTTCATTGAGAAAATTAAAGTAATGACTGAGACAATATACTCTTTACATTACTATAATCCTCTACATATATAAGTTATAGTGGAATCTATAGGAGAAGCATGCCAAAAAAAGTCTTTTATTCTATACTAGTATTAGCTATGCTTATCATTTCCTAGCCGAACCCTCTCTCACTTAAACAGGGGACTTTCCTCTATCTATTATGTATACAGACCATGGATTTTCCTACTCAGCGCGTATACACATGTATACTTGTATTCTTCAAACCTATTGATCTAAACATGGTTTTGTTTTGAACCCGTCAACAACTCGCATTATATAGCTTGTTTGTGTGTGTGTGTGTGTGTGTGTGTGACAACTCAAAACGAAGAGTTTGAGTTTGAAAGGAAGATGGCATGTTGAATGTACAATATATGTAAGTGTTGTCTACTCTACGTCCTATACCTACCACAACGAATGCTTGATAGTTGATGAGGGAGTCTTAAAGTCCATAAGAAGGATCCCAGATAATGAGTTAACTCACCGTGTCCGTCTTCTAGAAAGCTAGCAATTTCAACAGGAGGATCAGTTATTTTGATCAAATGAGGATTTATTGAGGTGAGATAACACATGTGAATCCTTATACTTATGCGTACGTACTTTTTACAACATGGGAATTTATAAGCTTTTTCTAACTAGTATATCGTCGGCTAAAGTGCAAAAGGGGTTATAAGTTTCGTAACGTTATGGGAAAAACAAAATTATAGCCCCTTTTGCACTTTAGCCGACGATATTATTCTATTGGTCCTAGCTCAATATTCTAAGGCTATGTGTTGTATGGACATTTGAACTTATATATCCTGGGCTAAAGTGCAAAAAGGACTTTAATTTTATTTTTTCCTATAAGGTTTGGAAAATTTTAGCCCCTTTTGCACTTTGACCGAGAATATATACTAGAGCAATGTTAAAGCCATTATTAATGGGACATGGGACTTTCCCTCCTCTCATGAAATCCTCTTCTGGAGCTGAATTTGCCCAATTCTTGGATATAGAAATGTTATATATTTTTCCTTGTAAGTATAGTTACATATTGAGCAGATAAATATTTAGTTAGTATAGAGTGTGGTGTAGCAGTTTATTTCAATTTTGAGTCATCTTACAATGGAAGTGAAATAGGAGGGTTCGGAGCACTTTTTCCCGCATTTCCTGTCCCACATTAGCAATTTGCCTATACGGCACGTGTGTATGAATAAACTTGAATTTCTACAGGGTACACAGGAGCGAGATAATTATTACACAATTGATTAACGCTTTTATTCATAACCATTTGTCAATTTCAAGCCCCAAAGATTTTTCCCACGACCTTCCAATCTAATAAAGAGGCAATTTGAGGGAGATTGAAGTAACGTTGATTTTCTGGGTTACATCAAATGTACGCACGACAAAAACAAGGAAAACTGACGAAAACAAATGAGGGAACAATGCCATTAATTTTTCATTTCAAATATTTTCAAAGTCCTTGTTTTTCTGTCATAATTTCAAGCTGTACTGGAAAAATGATGGAAATGACATTTTATTGGAAAAGGGATGGAATTTCCTGGGAATCCTACCCATATTACGTATAAGGTTGCCAATGGAAACAATACATTAAAAATCCCCTTCCTTTTCATTTCCTTTTCATTTTCCCCAAATCCATCCAAGAAGCCATCGTCTAGATAAACCTAAGCAACCGCACACTATCACAGTTTATTGAGGAAGATGTAAAATTGATTGCCTTTTCCTTTCCCCTTCAAAAAAAAACTACTATTCTATACCTTATGGATACGTAGAAATTCCTCAATTTGGGACAGAGCGGTTGCCATGAAAAAAATTTATTATTTTAAAATAAATACCACGCATGAAGTCAACATATAATTTGAATCGATATTTTTTCCGTATACATACCGCAACCATGCATAACATACTATTTACTGCTTATAGATTCTATAACTTACTATTATTACTATGTAACAAGTTTCCAGCCAAATATTTTTGAAATTAAAGAAACCAGAATTGCACGTGGTCAATAATCCCTTCCCTATAACTTTCTATATCCACGTAATAATTATTACATATACGGAAGTAAAAATTTAAGGTAAACATTTTTTAGCATGTAAAATCCATATGTAAATGACATATACACTTTTTATGTGAGCTTTTTCGAGATACTCGCAAAAAGCAAGTTGAATGGATTTTAAAAATATTAAAAAACTGAGCTTGCTTTTTCTAAAGAATGCGAATGTCGTGTCAATTTTTACTCATATGATCTTATATATATATTTATATATATTTTAGGGGAAAAGGCTTTGCCCCTATGGTTCCTTCTATTAATAGATATTATTAGTGTTTTTTAAGCGTAGGAGGATATGTACTTTATCCCTTGTTGAAAAGAATTTGCAAATATTACGATTCCAATGAATACCGCATGGGTCACGACATCCACCTACACTTTACTCGTTTCCTTTTTTCTTGTAACTTGACAATGGCCGTATGCCCCGAATTTGATGGTACATTACACGCAGGCGGAAGAACTGCTTCCTTTTATATTGTTCCCCTTTCTCTTTTACATCAACAACTTGACTCTTGCTCTTGTGTGGATGAAAAAAAAATTCTAAAAAAATTAGCAATAATTATTATTTTTATCCTTCCTACACCCAAAAAACCATATTTATTGGATACTCTCCATATATTATAAGCATAGGTTTTACTTTTATGCGAAATAAAAAATCAAAATTCCAATCATTTTTCTGTATGGTATTTGGCCCTGCATAAAATATACTGTGTAGGAATTTTTAGAGGCAAGAAAAGAGACGGTACAGATCTTACAGAGAAGAAACAACATATAGGGATATTTTAATGGGTTATTATTGTACACGTTAACATAATGTTAACTCATTGACAAGTTCTGTATGCAGTTATATAGAAGCTGAGCATTGCATTTTAATTGCATTACTAGAGATAATTTATATAAGGGGGCAAATTAATGAGTAATTGAGATTCTTGAGGCAGCTGTAATAAAAACAATGTCAATGTTATACAGTTGATGCTGGTAATATTGATATTTTTATGGTGCCTTTTGTGCGAGCGCGGCGAGTGAGTATAGTACAATAATAAGAAGTCAAGCTAGTTTTCATTAGCTTGGCATATTTAGCATGATATGTTAATTTATGGGTCTATAAAACGATACGGAAATAGCTCAGCTTATAGGGAAATTATAAATAACATTAGACAACATTTATACAAAGCAAAGGACAAACAACATTTTTGTCAAATTGTCACCACCCACTGCTCACCAATAACGAACGTCAGTCCGTACATGAAAAACAATGTGGTGGGACAAATTCTTGACTATTTTCTTAATACATGGCAATTTTGATGAATTAGAATATAAAGCACTTACTTTGTTATGTTTACTATTATTGCAAATGAAAAAATCTATTGTGATGGGCATTGTGTATATGTAAATATAGGGAATCAAAGACACTTGATATAAAACCCAAGTAAAAAAAACTTTCTCTCCTAAGAGCATGCATTTTGAGAGTCAGCGTATTTGTGTAGCTAGGTACTATTTTTACGCTGCTACTGTGTATATAGCGTAGCGCCGTGAGTGTGCTAAGTTTTGACTGTCTTGTGTCTAGACAGAAGAATTGAATGAAGAATGCGTACATGGAAGGGAAAAATTAAATAAATATTTTATGTAAAAATTGTGTACAATTATTGTAGAATAGTTATGCAGTAACGCATGTATGTATATCTACATAAAATCTCCAAGCATGCAATTGCAATTTAAAATTTAACCTTTACTTCATTACATCACTTGTTATCTTTAGAATGCAAATTTATTTCTCCAATATTTTTCCATGGATGTACCTAATACACAATGTACGTATTCTATGAGGTGATATCCTCAAGTTTATTCCTCTTGGATAATATTGACACTGTACTTGTACTGGTGGTATGGAGTTACATATATTGACCTTACATATTCCAGTAACATTGTTAGTGATGACATTTATAGAGGAACTGTGCGTGATGGAACGTTCCATGTCTAGCAATAAATGAGATTGTTTTTACCTGTCGATTATTATTACAAACTGGATTGTACACAGCTCAGTCACATATAGATATTTATATAAGATCACTTTTACCCCTCTTGTCTGTTATTTTTTGTTCGTCCTGATATGATGGAGTGGCTCCATGATACTAAATGATGTCTCATACATCTTATTGGTTTTTCATTCTCTAAAGTATATAATTAAAATCACGTTTTTATCCTCGTGTGTGTATGTCACATTGTTTTTCTTTATTTTGTTCATTTTTGTTGTTGAGTGGAATTATGTATTATTTTTGTTACTGTGGGATGTGAGAAAACCCTTGTAGATCCGCTTATAATTGTAAACAATGATTTTCACTCTTTAGTATTTACTGTAAATATTTTCATTGACAATTTGTCACAAATGCTCAAGACACTTTTACAAGGTGGGCGGATGGGCTAAATAAGTTGCCTATAGAATAGTTGATGAATCCTCCCCTCCTCATAGCTCTGGGAAAAAATCCATCAAAATGTTTGCAAATTAACATGTAATTTTGTATTTTTGAATGAATTTTTTCTTTGCATCAGAACAATTTTCAAGGAGTTTTTTTTATATTGAAGCATCACATAAAATTAAATTATAAATGTAAGGCCGGAAATTAAACGTGTAGTAATATGTGCCGATGTTTACGTGCATAAAATCATAATATGTACATTTAATGTGTGGAAATACATGTATATTTATTTGGACACGTTTTTACGTAAAGTAAAAAATCATTTTGAAGGGAAAAACATGTATAGTACTGAATCCATTGTAAATCGGTACTTCCATTGCATTGATGAGAGAGGAAGGAATTAGCAAAGGAGAATTTGGTTGCTTTCCATTTTATCAACCTTTAAGAGATCCCACATGATTTTGTCTCTCTCTCTGCTTCCATTAGAAACTATATGCTAAGTTAAGATTCGCTTGGTAAAGTATACAATGACAAGGAATTTGATAGAAAGGGAGCGTAAAAGTAAAATGAGGGTGTTACAAAATTTAGATGAACGTGAAGGTTCATTGGTAAAGTGCAAGAGACTAACTGAATATATCTATGAGTGAGTAAAAATCTATTAAAAATATCTCAATATGTCATGGAAACATGCATGAATTTATTCTTGCTTTAGTTCATTTGGAACGGATGTTAATTCTGAAAAATCATTCTGATCCCTCACCTTTGACGTTCTTCTAAACAATATAATTAGAGTCTTTTAGTGTACAGAGTCTTTACTCTCAGATTATTCTGTAGTAAATACATGTGGGGATGAAGGTTCCTGATTTTTACCCTCTGTGGTTGGTAATTCTCTTGTGGGAGGGAGGAAGCAAAAGTGGAATTTGGTGGAGAGCATGTATATATACGTATAGGAATTTCCACTCTAACATTTCTCTGTGGTTTTCTCATTTGTTTTTCTTAAATACCTACATCTAATTCTTCCCTTTTCTATACATATTGTTAAAGGGATGTTGACAGGTGGGAATAATTGAGTCTCTAGTGCAGTAATTTCTCTATATAGTGGCATCCAAGGGATCCCAGATATTCTGCCACTATAGCGCTCCAAGCATTTTCCCTATTAAGACTCATGGTCATGCCAATTCTGAAAGCATTACCAAAGCATTTCATTTTCATTTCATTTTCATTTCGACTTTATTTACGTGATATATCCGATTCAGTACAATAAGACTGGTCTCCCATCGGTATCACGGACGCTAAAGTGTGTTTTACAATTGATAATTTGGTT
>JAQFXU010000398.1:0-56585 GCA_034693705.1 Spatulosminthurus flaviceps | reverse complement strand
AAAATTAATTCGCTGCTTCATTTTTTACCAAACGGGGAATGTCCGCGAAATGGGTCCTAGGACTAACTGTGCAATGTATGTCATCTTGATTGGTTTGCAAAGGCTGCAACTAGTAAAACGTTTAGGGAAAGTGCTCATAGGGAATCGCTGGTGCTTCGTGCTACAGCACAAATTAAAAAAATTAAGTTGTTCAGTTCCTACTAAACAGTTTGTTATCATCTTAATGGGTTCAGAAATTTATTCAAATCACTCAACACGTGGTAGGTAAATGTTGCAAAAACAATTTTATGCACTTATTTTGCTGACAGGAATCACATATATATAGAAAAAATTGCCGACCACATGAGTAAAGAAAATTTTGCATTTCTCGATTAAAATATTATTTTCACCGACAGGCAATTTTGTTTCCTTTGCAATGGTAGAGAAATTTGCCGAATTTTCACCCCCTTTTTGTCGAGTAGCTACGCTGCCGTGCTACATATTTTGTCAACCCGCTTTGGTCTTTACGTTAACTGCTCTTAACAATAATATAGTCAGTTAATGAAGTCGTCCAAATCATTATCAAATAGTAAAATTGATGAATAATGGTCAGTTCGGACTTCGGAGCTTATTTGAACATGCATAAAGATTGGTCTGCGTTATACAGTGAGAGCTACTTGGTTTGATTGTAACGATGCCTTTTGACTTTGGCTTTTTGACAAGGCTGTAGGTTTTAATATTGGATTCGAAAGCGTACACCTTTTAATTGTTGTTAGCAGGAATAAATCTACATATTTTTTCGTCTTTAATTGACTTGCAAATGAAGTTACGACAATCGTTATTTCATTAGTTGTCACATTCACAACATGTCATAAATATGGGAAGCATCAAAGAGCCCTCAATATACTCATTAAAAAGGCAAAATCAGACGACCGCCAATATTATTGCTGCCTGTTCAGCCAGTTTTCTAAAGTTAGTGTACTTTAGACGCAATACAATTAAATTCCAGGCTGCGGTACCTAATTCGTCCCATGGCTTTACATTATTTTAATTTTTAGTAAGCATCTGAATGATCATTTGTCGAACGATTCTTTCGCAATGCTTATATCTATTCACTGTGGTTGAGGCCGTACGCGTAAATGGATTCACTGCATTCGACATTCAAACCACTGAATGTAATATCATTTTTTCCCAGATGGTATCTGTGCTATTATCTTGGAAAGCAGGCCGACATTTAAAACCCGATTTGCTAGCAGAGTTTATGTGTTTTGGGTTACTGCGAGAATGAATAGCAAATAGTCGGAGCTAATATAATATTCAGCTGAGCTAAATAATACAAATAGGTCTTGACAGCTCTATAATATCTTTTTATCGATTGACAATGGTAGCGGGATCAATTCCATCTCCCCTATCTGCTCGTATGGAAATTAGAATCTGTTATGGACAACTGGATTGAATTCTCACACATTTAGGGATGTACTGCATGGAACTGGGAATGATGTCTGGGTTTACAACTTCATCTTTTTGTACAGAGAATACCTTAATATGTTTTTTCACCGAAATGGTATACAAGGGCTGCTGAATATTTATTGATACTCATACTCCACCCGTACATTGGCCGAGTTGATGAATTTATGTACGTCTGAGAATTCTGAGATCATAAGTCAAGTCTAAAATATATTATAGCAGGAACATATGCTCATTCTCTCGTGCCTTCTTACTACTACCTGTCTTCTTGTAATAATTGAGACTCACGCTGTTTGTAGTTGATTTATACACGATTAAGAAATGTGAGCCAAGGCAACATCTTTTTTTATAAATCTATTGCCATTTATAACGAGTCGACCTGTAAGCCCTGGGTCAACTGTCAGTCATATTTTCCTTTAATTTAGTGGATCGAAGAAGGATGGTTTCATGGAGAATGAAATTCAATATCCTATCTCCACAGAAGTTGTTTGCTCGTTGTAGTGGAGAGAGAGAGAGAGAGGAAGGCTATGGTTGGCACATTAGGTTGTATTGCATTGAAAACATGTTGAAGGATGGATTCAGAATTGACCGCCAGTAATAATAATTGCTATGCCCTGGAGTTTTTTATCTTGTAGGCACCTCGTAAATAAATACATATACTCTTATGTCCTTAACCTACTGTAGGGTCGGTTTTTTGGGAAAATGTGAACAATTTTAGTGTTCCTATGGAATAGTCCGCGCATAAACTTCCCAAATTCTGATAATAATGTATTATTATTGGGAGATCTTGAAAATGTTTATTCGATTGCCTCCTTTCCACAGCGGCTTCTTTTCTTCTCGCCCCATCTAAGGGTAATGAGTGTACGTAATAATTTTCAATAGGTTGGCTTACAGAATTGTTTCGAAGATGAATTCACTTTCTGACTTATCTAATTCCTTGGTTGAGCTAATAATACCGGTAGGATGGATTACATATGTCTGGTTGTTTAAAATCTTCCTGTTACTAAGAACTGTGGATGGTAAATCTTTGCCTAATATATATAGTACATACTTACGTATAGTGGCTTGTGTGCAAAGTATGCCAAGTATGTATGAATACTTACATTTAAAATCCATATTTTATACGAAAAGTGAGAGAGAGGGGAGATTTTTCGCGACTTGTGTGTTATTTTTGCAGTTGTGTTTCTGAGGATAAAATTCATATTAAGCGTAATTATGCGCGTGCATGCATAAAAGTAAAGAGAGATTGTTGATATTTGTAATTAATCTTTGAAATCCTGTTGGCATTACATGTTTCTGCCGTGACAAGTATTTTTTTGATGGTGAGTTGTTTTAGCTTTGGCCTTCTAACTCAAATCATTCATTGCTGTAGTATCTTGACAACATTTACATTCGACTGTATGGATTATTCCTGTCCTTTATTTCTTTTGTACATCTGATTTAAGGAAAAATTATGTGAATGAATTTTCAAGGATTAAAATGAAATAAAAACAGTTTTGCTAATTTTTTGTAAAAAAGGCACGGTTTTAATTGGTACGTACCGTTTGTAATTATTGTGTTCGGCATGTATGGTGAGACTGACTGACAGTAGTAGCTCTTGGGTAATATGACTCATTGTCAGTTAATAATTATTTGACGAACTCATATAAAAATATACTGAAGTTTAGGATTTTGTGGTTAGAATTTGTGGGGTTTCGAGTGAAAAATAACGGAACTAATGCGAAGATTTAAATAAGGAGTGGACAGTATTTAGGATTGAATAGGGTTTCTTGGAATTTCGAATGAATGGTTTGAAAATTATTGCATAAGTTATTGTGCTCATAATATATAAAGGAGTATTTATTATTTTAGGCTTAGTTTTCTGTGGTTACACTTAGGTTAAGGCTGTATTATGATGAATGCGTCGATCCAATGCTGCACAGTCATGAAAATATTATGATATTTTGGTAAATTTGATGTGCATCTGTGGCTCTCGTGAATATATTATTACTCAAGCAGACTGGTTGAAGCATTATAGTGGTGGTAATAATATTGGCAGTAATATTTTTTCTTGCTAGATGAATTTGAATATTTGCATGCTTTGTTTTAATGTTTTAAAGAAGGCATGCGTATAATTTTATTGCAGCAGCACTAAAGAAAGTATATATAAATATTCGTAAAGAGAATTTCAGGTAAAAAAAAGAAAAATCCATGTATCCACAATCCCCAAGGAATGGCGAAAAATGGAGAGCATTTTGTTTTGCAGGTGATGCTGCTAAGTAGTTAATAATTAAATTTAAGTTGATTTGAACGTGAAGCAAATGGTAATTGTCACTAATTAATAGCTTTCAGCATAATTGTAATTAGTACTCAATGGAAAAGGGATATTTCTTCAAACGCCCCTGTATCTTATTGTGTTGAATTAGAAGGTGAACCGTACCTATTATTATTATGTATCTATCTTTACTTTGCAGCCTTCCAAATTTGGGTTCATATTTTACATGCGTTTTGATTGAACATAAACTTTACTAGTAATTATTATCATACACGAATGGCTTCCAAGAAGATTTGTAATTTTTTTTAGAAAATTATTTCTTGGACGTGTAGTCCTCTGAAATGAGGATTCCATAGTTTCTTTCACGGGGTGCCAGATTACTTCTACTACAACTACTCTCTTTTATAATAATTATTGCAAATTGCAATGAAGAATTATTACTATTATTATTTAACATGTTAGTTTTCTTTTGCTCTTAAAGCAGGTTGAATTAGGTACATGCAATATTTCTATGACTGGAAGTGAAAAGAGGGGTATGTGTGAAGATAGTGATAGGATTTTACAGTCAAAGTCAAAATGTATTCCACCCTCAACGTTGTAGACATACATCTTCTAGTGTCTTACTTACAACTAATTAGCACTAAATAGATAGTAGAATGTAGTTAGGTGATGTTGTAGGTTTCGCAGACCTAATAATTAGTCAAATGAGATTCTTAGCCTGAGTAATATTTAATAACTGCATTTTTCCCGGTCACACACAACACAGAGTTACTTATTAGTTTTTAGTCCGGTGGGAAAATAATAGCCTCTGATCAACCTGCGTATAAGATCTGCATCTGTTAAAACTTTTTGTACCTCAGATTATTGTGACAAGCTCCTGTAGGCTACGGACTCGGATTTATTCTAGTGTCGTCTGAGTTGTACTCGGGTTCGAATCCCGGGGGTGGTTTGTAATTTAGCTCAAAGAAAGGGGGGTTTTCCCACTGGATTTTTCCCATGACCGCTCAGACCTATGACCGCTTGTGCGAGGATTCCTCATGGATATGCTAAACCATTGAAACTTTGTAACGCAATTAAATAAAGGCTTAAGATGGTTGACAACTCTTTTAGACCTACGGGTATGAATCGGAGTATAACCCCAATTTTATTTATCGTGAGTTATAAGATGACTGTTCAAATTGTATTGTATTATTATTATTCAAAATACGGATACTGAGCCTACGGCTCTTGATCGCAAAATACTTAACATAAATTTTTGGTCACATAAATATTTACATGTTATATTGTTTTGTATGAAAAAAATAACCTACTGAGCATCTTTGCGTACTTTTTAAACCCTGGTAGCGGCTGTGAGTACAATCGTATTGTATTACATTGCAAGGTCATTGGTGTTCGAATCGATTTGATTTTCATCACCTTCTCTAACACCTCACCGTTGTGAACAGAATTTTGAATTATGTGGAGTTATTTATTAGTTATGTAGAGTACCTATAGCTATACCTTGTTCACTCATTATTGCATTATGAAGAATTTTCTAACAGTTTGTTTTTCAATTCCACGATTATTTCTGCTTGGAATGGTTTGGTGGCATTAGTGGTAGGTGAGTGTTTGGTGTAAAAATAATTATATTTCTAAAATTAATTAATAACCCCCAGAACTATTACACCGTTGGAGTCCAGCATTTTAATCATTACTAGCATAGGGTTTCTAATTGCTTCCTATTAGCATATGCACAGTTACTCGATCCTCTAATGAGGTAAATAGTTTTTTGTTCTTGAGTGAATCACACGTCTAATTTTATTTCAGGGTTATTTATCTAAAATTCAAATGCAAAATAACATTCAACAATCAAAGTAGTTCTCCTTCTACCGTAGAAAAGAGTTCTCTAATCCTTGTATTACCATAAATTAATTTAACGGTTATAAAGCGGCATAGAACCTTCTCATCCTAGATACATTGGTACTCTTATGTACCTCGTACACAGGAGTGAATATAGGTGGAATTGCAGTGTCCAGCTGCAGTGTTTGTTTTAAAGATTAAAGTAATTGGGATCGTGGGCGGTGTCAGCCAGTAAAGACAGCAATCAAGAGGGAAAAGATAGGCCGCCGAGAGATTCATCCAAACGTTTAAAGTATTTTACCTATCAACCGCTAAATTTTCACAACGATAAAATTTGCAGTTACCCTCCAAGACGTAATTTAAGCATTATACCTTGTGGCGTCCCATGAAACTGCCGCCACTTAACTTAACTTATTATACGCTGTATATTTTAACGAATATTAATTAAGGAGTTCAATTTATAAAATCGTGCTGTTTTTTTTTTGTTAATTTTAGAAAACCTCCACTTGATGAAGATCATATGGAAGCAGTACCGACAAGAAATTCCAATGGAAACATTCCGAGCAATAATAATAATAATAACGAGAAGGTATGTTGCTCTTTGCTCTTGCTTGTCCTTGTAATTATTGTACGATGAGTAGGGTGGATTTTATTCTCCAATTAATTTTGAAAATGGTACTGAAATAGCATACTTATCTAATCGATACTCTGCGGTGTCTTTAATCCATTGTTGTGCTCTCAAATAAAATTTATTTCATGTTTTGTATTGACATAAAGGGGTCAGAGTATTTTGGCTCAAAGTCAGATGTGTTCATCGTGTGTCCCAATTATATAGCCTATGACTCAAATTTAACGAGTTAATATAGCCCCAACCGGGGCATATATAGAATATTACCTAAAGAGGTTTTTCTTAAAAATGACTTTTGTTGACATGGAAGACCATAAAAAATGTAAGCGTCAAAGTATAACGAAGAATTTGACATTGTTACTTACATGCAGCAGTAGGAGAGAGATGAATTTACAGTGAGATCCGTAAGTGAATATAGTTGATTATTCATACTAGGTATCCGCGGTTGAAAGCAAATGTTGGTAAACTTGGGTTGCTTTACCATGTAAATTTTTTATTTTATGTGGTGTAAGTAATTATTAAAGCAGTTCGTACATATTCCCGTTGAAGTAGTAGTTACCATAAAGTAGAAATACATCGTTAGGCCTACAGTGAATGAAAGGAAAAATTTTGTACGTAAAATTTGTGCTTATCCTGACACATACATCATGTAGCATGTAATAAAAACGCCGCATTATGGTCTGTCCTTTAGTTTTTCTGGTTCCACGTTAAATAAATAATGTAGGCGCTTCGCTGAATTTTGGAGAATGTTGTTTCTAGTTTTGCATCTTTGATTACTTTGAATAGTTTTTTACCTTGCGAAAAGTGTAGTGTCTTGTGAGTCGATTCGGTTGTAAGGATGAGTTTGTCTAAATGTAAGTGTATGTATATGTTCATTTGTACTGCAAATTGTCTAGGTAGGGTAGTTGTTCATTTTACACAAACTATTATGTACATGTAGTTAATTTATTATTTGTTGCAATGAAAAACTTAAAAATCGTCAAAAAATTGAACTCAAATATATTCAATGTGCGTTCAAATGTGTACATAGTTGTTGCTTTGTCTAATTTTGCGCTAAAATGGAATGAGATATCCCGAATGGAAATGTCTACACTATATTGTGTATAAAGTAACTATATTTGAAAAAAATTGCTTTTGCATTTATTTGCTCGTAAATGATGGCACTGCCTAGAAAGTCACGAGCTGGTCCGAAACTACAGCTTCTTTTTTGCATGTTTCGCTGTAGGAACCTGAACCGGTTCATTTTCATGATAAATACTTGATGTTGGTAAAATGTGTACCATGTTTGACCCGATCAATGGAATAAGAGTAAAATGGGATTATTTTATAATGCAGATGATTTTGTTTGCAGGGGAGGACTGGAGGCTACTTGAGTGAAGGGCAGCACATGGAAAGGTGAGAAAATGGGCTAATTAAGCTAACTTTTGCTAAAACCGTAAGTAATTAGACGGATTGTGGACAAGATTTTAAATGACGCAAAAAGCAGTATTCAATGTTTGCTCGATAAACTCTTGAGAGTAGGTACATAGATATAGATTAGTACTAGTACTGTTTCATGCAGGACATTGTTTGTTCAACAGAAGGAACAGGGAACTGATTTATGAAGGATGTCATTTATGCCGCGGAAGGTAGTAAGCAGTGTAGTTATGAACCAAAACAAATATTTGCACCGTAATACAGGATTGGGAGGTTACTATTATGTATTATGAATGGATATTTGGAAAAACAAGTGTGGAGGTTTTACGTAAGCAACTGCTTATAAAATATCCTTCAGTGAAGAAATTAAAATTCCAAGTTCAACTTATTGATGAGGACTAAAATGGGAAATGATATACAGTTGATAAAAATTTCTTTAAAACGTTTAGTTTGTCGTCTGGTTGTTACTTTATGACTATTTAGTATAAGAAGTTCCTTCTTCACTTCAAATCATCACTACGTGGAATCTTCGTAGTGGGTACTTGACTGCAGACAAGAATAATAGTTTTGATGCCAAAATTTGACGCCCTTCAAATTCTTGTTTCACTTTCCAAGATGTGCAACATTTGTTTTTGCACGTGTGATTAAGCGTGTAAATATGCATTAGATTTGAGAGGTACATCTGCAGTGGAATGAATCATTTTTTTTGCAAATGAACCTTTAGGCAGTCATTGTAAGTGAGGTAAAGATAGGTACAAAAGATTAGGGGAACGATAATTGTACGATGGAATGAAGATGCTCATTTATACATGTGTTATAAGTTCTGCAATTACTCGTGATCATTGTCTACTATCGAGGTACACACATTGCCGTAAATAATGACGCCCCACCCACTAATTAGGGCCATAGGGAGGCAAGAGGATAAGCGTGTGGAAGAGGCGAGCCGACAACAAAGAATCGATCCTTTCTGTTTCTGTTATGTATATCTTCCCATCTCTCTCTCGAACACATACTTATTATGTACCGATGAAGTATGATATGTTGCACTGAAACTAAACTGTACTACGAAAGGATGTGAAACTAAAGCTATCTGATCTGACAACATAATAACTGAGAATGACAGTTGAAGAGTGTAGTTTTCACTGCTGTATAGTCCAGATCCAGAAGTAGTTCATAGTTTTTCAGATATTCAGAATCTATAAGCATTAATGGAGTGTCAAGTTATTTTACAAATTAATGGTTTTGTTGATGGCTTATCTATATAGGCCGATAAATTTTCTAATGAAATCAATATTTTAGGTGGTTCGGGATTGGATCGGAATTCATTCGTCGAGAATTATCCTGGCCCTGGAATTGGGAGCAAACTTGGAAGGGAGTTAAGCAGTGCTTCTCTATTCTGCTCATGTTAACAGGTCTTCTAATAATCTTCAAAAGCGTCTTTCCTATCGTCAGCGCCGATAGTAGTAATTGCAAGGGTCACCCTATGAATCCAGTTGCCTCAGTGCTTGCTAAGCATAGTTCGTTGATTCACGAAGAACAGCCGACGCTTTAAATTTAAAAACATGGATGAAATATTTCCAGAAACAATGTATTCCAATTTGAAAATCTCCATTTTTTCTTTGTACTTTTTTCCATTATACATGCATATAATAATATATGAAACACGCGAAATAATGTTATATAAAAGTAAATGTAGGAAAAAAATAAAGTTGCATTTCTTTAAAGAAAATATAAATAATTATTATTATCATTGTTATTGTATTTACGAACGTCTTGAATACTATTGTTTCCAATCTACTTTGGATATCGTTGCTGTATTTTTTGTTTCGTTTAGTTTTTTCTAATACACTCCTATTCAGAATAATGAAGACTATAGATTAAATAACATGCTCTTGCCTTCTTCCTTGGAAGTAACATTTTATCTTACAGATGCTCATTTATTATTAGATTTTCTCACTAAAATATCATTAGACATATTAATTTCTCTGGTGATGTTTTAATTTAGTAACCTTACATTTCACAATGTTCACATTTGTTGTATTCATATAACAATTATCCCTGTCCCACGAATTATCATTGTTTGTACGCATGCGGTCAATTTACTCAGGATTATTCTTTATTAGATTTTACCTTCAGTTGTTTGTATGCCGATAAGGCTCATTTTATTAATCAAGTTTAGGCTCATAAAAGGAATTAATGCATCAATGAATAAATTATTCCATAGCATGGACATTTCACTCGTCACTCCTTTAATCCAGCGAAGTTTATATGGTCGGATGGAGTAGGAAAAAAAATTATTATTAACACCACCCATGCATTCCCTTCGGCCATCTTCATGAATTTCCTGTGTAATTACATCTACTCTATTGGTTTTCAGTATCAATTATTTTTACTCTTTGTACAGTCTCTTAATCACCATTTCACCATTAATTTTTTACCTCTTCACCGCACATCAGTTTATCATTACTGACTCCTACACAATAGAATTTAGTATCAGGGAACTTTAAAGGCAGTGACTTTGCCCAAAGGCTTGTTTACGTCGTTTGCGCTAATAGCCCTGCACCTAATGCACATAATCATCTAATGATCCATACTACATAATAATAGCCTTAAAATCTATAAGGTAAATCTTTGTGACACTATATATAAGTAAAATAGTCTGCTGTGAGAAATATGTCACCTGCTGATTATCAATCAATAATGCAAGCTGATTATTCCTTTATTTCAGGTTTTTCCCCTGACATGAATTATTAGATTATACTAGAATATATGCTCTCGTAAATTTTTTTTATTGCCTGACTCGTGCCCAAGACTCCCTTGTTTCCACGTAGCCTAGAAAAAAACAGAATAAACAAGAGATGCGTTCATTGTTATTTCTCACTGTAGTACAGGGACATTACATTGAATTGACTTAAAACTAAAATTATTTGTGATTCATCGTCTTAAACAATACAAACATAATCAAGCTCATCCATATACCATTGATTTTTTTCATCTCCAAAGAATCGTCAATAATTCTCAACAGAACATAAAAATCATGCATCATAATAAACGTACATATTCACTGGCAGAAGGAAGAGGAAACTGACACACTGTGTTTCCTTATGTAAATTGCCAGTGTAAACTAATCTGCCTGGTTTAAGTTCCATTGTTAATGGGTGAAGGAAGGCATGCATTGCACTGCTTATTACTTATACAAACAATCATATTATCTTTTTGTAATAATGTTCATGAACATCCAAGTATCACATAGTTACTATATATTACATAGTAACAGGTTGTTTTTACTTGGCTGATGTTATGTTGGCTTTTCCTCTATTATTATTCTCTTCATTCGATAATGGACTCATTGAGTAAGAAAAAAGCTGAAATCCTCTCCGGTTCAACTTTGACGTACTATACATAGCTATATTACTTTACACCATGTCCCGTTACAAATGTGAAGGTGAGACTTTGGACAATGGCTGCTGACACAATCAGAGACTGGAAACATCTGTAGAATGTGCTTACTATATAGAAACTAACATGCATAAATAATATCTCTCTCCCTACTACATATGTACTACTATTCCTATTGATATATACAACTAAAGGATGTAAGAAGCATTACATGCAAATCCATGTTTACTCAATTGTTAATCATCCGTGTATTTGTATGTATAATTATTACGTTAAGAGTTGGTCGTCAGAAGGAAAATGATTGCAGTATATGAAAATGAGTAAGTGTTCTTATTCAGAAGGTTCTTAAATGTTTGTCAATGTGACGACGTGTGATTTATGAGCTTGCACAGAGCATACACACACACTACACTATCCATCCATGAGAGTGAAGTTTCGCATCTGCTTTTTAGTTCACTGTCGAAAATCATATGTGTAATCATGCTTTGAGTACACTGGTAAATATTGCGCAGTTAATAATGAATTTCATCTTCTAGGGAAAATTATTCTCTATTTACCGTTAAGGAATGCTTATACGGAGGGATTGTATAAGTAGGAGCAGGAGGACCAATATAATATATTATGCCTCATTGTAATAGTAACATCTATGCTTAGATCATTTAAGCCTGTAATACCCTAACAATGCGACATTGTAATTCTATATGAGGATAATAATAATTCCATCGGAAAGGTGGTTACCATTCGATCCTGTTACTAAACTTAAACTGACAATAGGAGCCTTGTCTTCTTGTAATGGTCAAACGCACACTTGACGCTTCTTATTACTACTACTTATTTATTAACGTTTTGTAGTACATTCATTCATACTTTTTTTTACATACATACTTGAAACCACATGGTTGGCTTGCGAGGATTCACACTTCATAATCCACATTAAAATTCACACTTGATCCTTTACCACAAATATTCATTATATATTTAGATATAGTAGTCAATTTAATCATCCATATGGTGGCTGGCTTATTCTTGCAATTTTTTCTCACAGTAGCCCTTACGTGTGTATACAGCCACCTTGTAAAAGCACACGAGCTAAATCCCCTTTATTGAGTGTAAAGATTACTTTACATGCTTCCATATGTACGTATAGATTTGCTATTGTATGTGCTACTCCTTTTTTTATTTTTTTGTATTATTTGTTTATTTCAATGGTCAATCTTTCAAGGGTGGTTTTAGGGCGTGGGGATGTCGGTTTACTTTATAGATTTCAATCGTCCCGTGTCCTAGTTGTTATTATTTTTTCTATTTTTCCCCCTTTCATATCAACACTCCAAACTTTCCCTATAACATATACGCTACATGAATTTTACTACTGGTTGACTATACTTGTCTACACATTTTTTCTCACATGTCATATTTTTCCTTCTTCCCATACTTCATCACTAAAAAAAATTTGTAGTGAGAAAAAACTTCCGACATCTTTTCTTGGTAAAATAATCAGTTATATAATAAGAAGAGGAAAAGTTACTGAAAATTCATGGTAGTGAAGCATGGAAGCATAACTCGTCTTACAGAAAAGTTTGCCGATAAGAACGTTCCAATCATTGGCGACCTCATGGAGAGTTTTTACCTATAATACTTGAGATTTGAAATAGAAATGGGAAAATACGTAGGATTTCCTTTGTTCTTACATTACAACTAGTAAGTACGTATAAGAAAGAAGCATTTATAAGAAGGTAGTTTTAATATGGAAAATTCGGTTACAATTGAATTACCCGACCTTCATTAATTATTAGAGTTCTAGGTTCTGCGGATATAGAGAAACGTGGGAATAAAAACGCTAGTATAGGGAAGACAAGGCCTTGGATGAACATTCCTATGGTGTTCCTTCGGATTTTTACTATGTTCCATCAAAATAAAATTACTGAGAGAGGATTCTCACTTGAAATTCAAACAATAGTAATAATCTAATGGTGAAATATAGTTGGCAAACTCATATAATAGGCCAGTGTTCAAGGATACGGGCCTCTATATATGTAAGTAGAGGAGGAATCAAGGAGGAGGATAAGATTCAAAGGAAAGAGAAAAGGGAAGAAGTAGAAAAAAAATCCGACTATATAGTGCTAAAAGCAAATGGTTGTTGAAACAAGAATTCATTCTCACACATTGCATTGGACAAAATCCGAGGAATTTCTCAAGGAAAAAAGAATAGGGAACCAGTACGAATGGTACATACATTGTGTGAAGGGGAAATAAATGTGACCAGGGTGGCTTGACTCCTAACACATATGAAATACGCAAACAGATGTCCTAATGGCCACAAGCAGTGTGGCTACAACTGATAATAAAAATGAGCCTTGAAACCTTGAGAAGTAATCCATCAAACTGTCTTGGAATGCATTTCGGTGATTACATTTCCCAGGATTATTAGTATTCCCATATACTTTTTCTAGCCCTCTATAAGTTACCCAGGTTGGACCGACGCAAAATAACCCCTATATGTCGGATATAGGCCTCATCATCCTAGACCATAAAGGATTCCTACGTAGTATATAACTCTTTTTGAAAAGCATTTTTGTACATACCAAGCCATCAAACGATTTTACATGCTTTTATACACTCCGGTCGTCATCCATTAGCCCGTGTATATGCATACGGGTGAGACTGGGAAGAAGAATTCCTAACCGTATAGTATGTTTTTCGAATAAAACTTGTGTACACTTGAGCCTACCATTTCAGTTGAATTCGGTTCCGTGTGTCCGATGGACAGTCAGTCCTCCACGTGAAAAACCTTGTTCACTTCCTTTCGTGCTCCTAACCATCATTCCTGCTCGCTCTGTGTATGAGAGTTGCCGTACTATAGTGGCAACAACTACTCAAGAAACTTTCATCCTCCTTTCAGCTCCAAATAATTTCTCACTGACTGAGCCGTCCGTAGTGAGTGAGTCAACGGAGCGGAAAGATGACCTTTGAAGCGCGATTTACTTTAAGATGAGGTTGACCCTCTCTATTTCTCCGTCTCTTTTTCAACGAATACATTTAAATCAATGGGAAAATATATACAGAATATTTTACCCTCTCTAAAGACTCCAACATAAATATATGTACATAGGAACTACATTACTCAGTCCAGTCATGCTTGCTAAAAGATACAGAGGAGAAGCATGTGACGAAGAAGGAGCGTGGAGAGAAATTAAGTACTAAAAATATATAGGAATTTATACATTTGCGAGTGATCCGAATTAAGCCAAATTAATGGCAGGGGAGAAAAAGTTATCTACGGTGCCATTTGAAGATTTCCTAGTGTTTCTCTTCAAATCCGCCACAACCACACCAACCACCTCTCAACTCTCGAGCTCCAAGCAGCCCAAAGAGCATCATGATGGCTGGAGGACGGGGAAGGACTCGGCAATTTACTCCCTTTTCAACGACCAGTCTCAAGCAGATGAGCTGAGCCACACCACCACCATTAGCCGACGATATTCATGTCCAGAAATCTTAGCCACAGACAGTGAAGTGTGCTCTTCCTTCGGCTCTTCCCTCAGCATTCGGGAAGAAGACAACAATGACTCGCAAATTCAGCCGGATGAGGATGATGATGACCTCGCTTCCCGTTACCCCACTCCAGCCCAACTATTCTCCAGGGACACGTCTCTCGACGACGATGGGACAGATAACAATAATTTGTCCGAGCCCGAGTCCAACTCCTGTGAGCCCCTCAATTTGACTCAACTCCATCCCAAATGGAGATCCAGCCGTTGTTCTTACAACAGCCCAGATTTATCTTTTTACAAAAATTTCTCTGCATCCACTCGCTCCAAATCCTCCTACCTCTCCAATCATATGATGATGAGTCCCATGAAAAGTAGTCATAGTGAGGAGCGGAGTAGCTCCAGCAGTAAGAGTTACTCTTGTATTTATCAACAAGGTCTCAGCAGAAGATTCACTCGATCCGTACCTACCAAATTGAATAAGATGAGTCGTCTGAGAAGTATAAAATCCTACTATGAAGAAGAATATTCAGAAGGAAAAACTCGTCCTCCCTTGTCGTTTGACAAGGTAGAAAAAAGCCGGATTATTGATCCAACCTTGAGTGACGAGAGTGCCACTATGTCTTTGTTCCTGGATGCCGTGCACTTGAACCAACAAGTAGACAGCACCACTCCATCCTTTGGAATCCTTTATCAGTATTGATTTCACTTATTATTCTACATTACATAAATATGCGAACACAGTCAAGTCAACTCATCTCTATCATCTCATCCTCCTCTTCTATCAATCAGCCATCATCATGCTTTGTAGCAATCAATAGCATGCATCTTCCAGTTTTCCCCATCTTCACTTATATCCAAACTATATCATTTGCATAAATAGTAACACAAATCAACTGACAACCAAGGAATACACGCAATTCTCCTATCTCTCTCTCTCCCCATCATGTACTCATTCACTTATTTACTCATACATTCCATGTCTCTTCTTCTTCTTTTCTTCTTCTTCTATCTTTATCACTCACTCACTTAATTTTTTCTTCTTCAACAATAGTACTAGTCTTGACTCTCAAAACACTATACACATGAGATATATACCCAATAATACATATAATAGTATATAGTGTAGAACCAAACACAAAGAAATTTTCTTACTTTACCAATGTCACGTTCATGAAACCAATTATCTCTTCCTTAAATTCTTCCATAAGTGTGTACGTTTATGTGTCTGTAGTATAAGTATAAGATAAAATGTGTCATGTAGTAGCAGCAGCCATGGAAAATATAACTGAAATGTTGAAAAAAACTGAATTAATTTTATTCGGTAAATTTTTGCATAAAAGTGTGTGCATTTCAAGATTGGTGGAGTGGCTCATTCAAGAGAAATGTTTATTGTTATTGCTTTTTGAGCAGAATAGGGAAAAAAACCCGAAAACCTCTCTCTCTCTCTCTCTATGTATTTCTTATGTAATGCTTTAGTATATATGCAGATTGATTATTGTAAGTACTTATGGATGGAAGCGTGTGTGGAGATTCACATGATGAGGTAATTTATTGCAATAAAAAAGTTTAATGGTAAATCTCTGAGAATAAGAAAGTCGTACCTTCTTCTTTTTTTTTATTTTACTTCTCTATCTTCTGATGGCCCAACCATGTAAATAAGTTCCTTCCTAAATGTGCAAAATATTGTAAGGTCGTAATTTATATATTTTTTCATATAGCATTTCCACAGATGATATTTGACCATTTCTATATATACTTATCCTCCTCCATTTAACCTTTTCCATGGAAATCTCTAAACTCATCCTCTGTATTATATAAGTCTAGTGTAGGTTCTTTGATTAAGTTCGTCCCTCGCGCGTTAAACTATATATACTATAACTGGCTACTGATGAGACAGAGAGAGAGAGAGAGAGAGAGAGAGAGAGAGAGAGAGAGAGAGAGAGAGAAAATCAATGCTTTTATTTTAACACTTGAATGAGAAAGAGAGTGGTGGGAAAGAGATAAAAGTTGTTCTTCCTCAAGTTCAATGTTTCTTTTGTTTGATAAATGACTTTTTATACTTCTATCATTATTTATTTACTCTTCTAATCCAAATGATGGTTCATACTTTTTTCAAGCTCATTATAAATGCTTGTAATAGGTTATACAGTGTATAGGTAAATTATGAGTAAGTACATACTTGAAAAGGGTAAAAAAAGTCCACCTTTAATAATTTTTCCTCTCCACGATCAAAAGCATGACTCTCTCAATGTCTTGAGTGAAGTGCGGAATCAGAGAAATTCAATGTAGCTCTCTGTGGTGCAGTGGTTTTGTCTTGATGCTATCATCATTTCTCTCTCTCTCTCTCTCTCACTCTCGCCTTCATTCAATAACAAATATTCAATTATTCATTCTTCTAGAAAATCATCATTTTTTTCCAAAGGTTATATATTTTCAAACTGCTTTCCAATCACATAACAAATGATTTCCTATCCGTCAATGAATAAATATACATGTGTCTAAGATTTGTAAACTGTTAAAATTACATTATGTATATTCATATCTTACTTGTATCTCTACTGACTATTACCTTGCTCTTAGCATTAAACTTCTCACTTCGAACACACTTATTAACTATTCCTTTCGAGACGGATCCTCTCCTCTTTACCATTCATTCTTTTATTTAAAAAGATCGTGCGGAGAGGTATAGTTGTAAAAATGTAAATTATCTCTTCTTCTGGACGGAATATGTCATGAAAAAATGCGAAGAAAAAAAAGGAGCCAAAATATTTTTGAAATTTCAAAATTTATTGTGACAAGGATGATTGTAATTTTTACGCGTGTATGTTTTTCCTGAACAATAATTTTAGTACAGTGCAGTGCAGGCGGATATGCAATTTAATTACTATTTTATGACTGAGCATTAAAATGTACATGTTTTTTCAGGATGATGGTTCTATATAGACAGAGAGTAAGAGATAAAACTTTTGTTTAACCCATGCAATTAAATAATATAAGGAATTATGTATATTTTAATGCTAAATGTCCTACAACTATTTACTGGCTCATTGCACAATGTAATATGACTATTGTGGAAAAGGTAAATAGTTAAATAGCATAGAATGGGAGAAGGAATGATAAATAAGGATATTCATCAAGTGGTTCCCCTGTCTTTTCTGCCGTAAACTTTGAGAGCAAACTTGAGGAATTGACATGTGTACTTAAGAAAATTTGTAGGTTTCTTCATAAGAAATTTATTCATATGTATGTGACATACAGTTATATATAGATATATAGAGAGTATATACAGGGTAAGGGAAATGTACATAACATGACTTTACAAAGAGAGAGACTTCATCTATAAATGAATACTTTTAGCATTAGTGGTTGAATTTTTAAGGCTATAAATGCTCCAAACCACTGGATTTCCTTGAGGAATCGTAGAAACTTCTTTTTATGGTAACTCGTCTTCTCATCATTGCTCTCACTCCCAGTTTCAATTATCATGCTTGTTGTATGGTGGGAGATATATAGAAAATAGCAGTTAACCATAACTTTTCCTATGTATATTCCTATACCATTTTTTTCAAGCATATATGCATATTATATACAAGTGCTAAGGGATATCTTGTGAACTTGACGTAAACTTATATGGCTCTTGCCAATTACTACTATATACATTGCATTGGGGTTTTTTTATTCTTGAAGAAGAAAAAAATTGGTGAATCTTCACTATCTTCAGCAAGAGCTGTAGATATAAGTGTGGGTAAAAGGTAATCATATGGCTGGGGAGGCATGTGTTGGATTTATACATGGCCCTACATATGTACTTACTATAGAATGCCTCGTGTGAATTATACCTGTTCCTCAGTGAAATAATTTGGTAATTTGATGTCAATCTTGAAAAAAAACAAATTTTCAAATGTTGTTCCAAAGGCTGTAGAGTTATTATGGAAGTTTGGGGGGAATTATTATAAAAATTACATGTACAAATCCATCTATTAATTTCATTTAGATTTTTTCCACCTACTGTTTACTCTATAGCAGGCTATGAGAAACAGCCCCACCGTCGAGGACTACAAAGAGGTTCACATTTTATGAAAGTCATTTTCTGTCTAAATGCTTATCTTGACTGATTTAACGCCTTTCCAGAGTGCGTTCATCTTATGGTGCATATAATGTTATACGTAAAATAATGATTACAATTAATATATACATTAATCTCATATATGTGTACCTTTATATATATATATATAAAAATATTTGAAAACACATCATTTCTATGTGCTTATATGGATAAAAATTCGTCACGCATTTCTCTATGTTGGAGTACATCTTTTCTCTTGCATATTATTTTTTTTCAATCATAACATTGACTTGCATATTTAATTGACATTTATTATCCTCTCAATAAAGAGATTTTCCATGGATCTCCTGCCAATGTACTTATTTCTTGTCAATATAAACATTATTGCAAGACTGGAGCTTATGGGTTCTAGTTCAAAAATGATGGTGCTTTGTAAAAATTATGTATTACTGATTATTATGCGTGCTCGCGCTCTGCTCCATTGGATCTGTAATATAGCTTTTTGATATGCATATACATATGTGGATCTCTGCAAATTAAATGTATTGTTATTATATGTATGGATTATATCTTTAATAAATTATAGCAATGAAATTTTAAAGGTTGGAATTTTCTCAATGTTTCAATCATGAAATGAAGGGATAAGAAGAAGCAGCGTGAGGAGGTAATAAAATCTTGACAAAATAAACCCTCGACTTTTCCTCGCAAATAAGCGTAGGGAATTTAAATGTTTGCGTGTGCATAGGATATGTCTCTACATGTTATTAAGTTTGTAGCCAATGTTTCTATGGAGATGCTTTTTTGATTCCAGCTCCATAACTACCTTTTTTCTAAATGTACATTACAGATAACGTTATAGTGTAGGTATAGATTTGTAAGAAACTACCCTAATAATTATGCAATAATTATGTCATGGATGGTTCATCCCCTTGGATTTTGGAAAATCTTCTAAAGTCAATCCGTTATTGTCTGAGGTTCTAACTGTTCTTGGGAGTGTCGTTGTTATTCAGTTTGGGTAATTTGCATAAATATCTAACCTAAACAACCTCAGGGCTTGAACATGTAACAAATTTTATTGGACTGTTATTAGCACCTAAAGATCCAATTATAGTGTTGTTTGGACTCCTTGAAATTTTCATCTTTCCAAGTCACTGGGACACATACGAAGCTGTAAGATACTGCTTTGTGCTTGCGAATTTATATGTGCCTTTAACATTACTATAGTTATAGTTTGATGTTTCTTAAGAATTTAGCTTCTTTCTTAGTATTCAACATGAGACTGTATTATTTTGTGGGGAATGTTGAAGAGTGTACAATGAAGTCAAGAATTTGAACAAAATCTTGGAATTTTTTAATAAAAAAATTATTCTCGTAAAAATACATCCATGAATAATTATTATTATTTTTCGTCTAAAATAAAAGTTTTTTTTGTTTTTGTCTGAAGGCTACAGTACACTATAGCATACTATAGTAGCTAGCCCAGCCATTGATTTATTAGTAGCAGTTTGATTTGATTCCAGGCTCCTGGAAATAAGAGGTAATATTTACAAGTTATAGTAGAGGAAAGGTAAGGGACAAAATATCTATGAAGTATAGGTGCGAAGGTACGATTAGATTATATATATATTAAAGGGTCCATGGTCAACGTGTTGGGTATAGACCGTAGAAGTTGTTTTAGCAAGACAATTGGAAAGCGTTGGAGTAATCGGGAAAGGAGACGGGCGACGTAACATCGAGACACATTTCGCTTTCTTGCATGTAAGAAAACAATTTCCCATTTCTCTCACTATATTCGAGCATTCTCATTAAAGGAAGCTAATGTTGAGAATAGAGCGTATATATATAGTTTCAAACAAAAAATATAAACGTATGGATGAATGAAAGGTGGGAAATGATATTTTTTTGCGAATTCCGCCATTATATAGTGTAGCTGTTGGATTGACCTTAGTTTTTCTCACATACGTGCTTTTATTTGCAGAATGAAGCCCTAGAGAATTTTTATTGCTTGAATCGTATAGCAGTAATTCTAATATTGACCCAGGTTACGGTCTCAATATCTTTCATTGCATGCTATTTTTATATTCAAGTTTTGTATTTTAGCATTTCTTACACCAGTCCAAGTCGTAGTAGTTGATTAACATAAATAATGTTATATTGGGCTGCGTTCAAGCATTCTCACTATTACTCTCTAAGCATTGCGTGTATGGGAAAGTCCCGTAAAAATTTCCATAAAAGGATGATTTTTCTGGCTCTTTTTTGTGGTTGTCGGGCGGATGGAGTGAAATGTGTTGACCATGAGTTGGCATTTTTGTAGTTTTCCTATAAAATAAACGCCCTCAAGCAGAGAGAGAGAGAGAGAGAGAGAGAGAGATATTGAGAAGTTGGGAATTCTAAATTTACTGGATATGTGTAGCAAAAATAGATAGGAGCTTTAGAATGCTATGCAATTTGTATGGATTGCATCAGACATGAGAGGATCCTGTCCTTGGCATTCTTCTCCAAACTATAATATAGTCTCCATTAAGACGGCGAGAGGTTCAAATTGAATTTCTAATCAGTATATTACTTTAGGGATCATGTATAAGTCCAGAATAGCCTCATAATAATAAAATACCAAATAATGTTAGATGCGAAAATAAATTCCCAGGGAAAATTTATCTTTTCCCATTTATATAATATAGTAAAAAAGCTCACTCACTCAACGTGAGGATAGAAGAGCTAATTGAGAAAAAATAATAGGGATTTTTGAAAGGAACATCACATTTTGTCACCATCTGATAAAAAATGAGAAAAAGTTGTCAAATGTCCTTTTTTAAGGCATAAAAGTAGAAGACACTTTGCGGATACAATATAATAGATACGACACGTAGCACTTTGCCAGACATGTATGTATAAATGTATATATTATTGATTCATATAAAAACCATGTGAATTGCGCCAAGCTGCAAAATCAGGATATAATGTTCATATAATAGGTGCTACTGTCTTTCCTTATATATTTCCTCATTTTACTTCCACGTCCTAAAAGTCTTCCCTGTACAAGAGGATTTAATTTCTTAGAATTAGAAAACATTTCCCATAGGAAAATTAGACTAGTAATTTCTCATGTTCCTCTTCAATCATTTATTTTCAATAATAATAAATGTTAACTACATAACTGTATAGTAGCTACATTACTTTCTAACTCCTTATCCTATTTCAGGCTCAGCCATGGATCCCAGTACAAATTCCACCCCAAATATCCAACAGCAACAATCTAATTCACCCCAAAACAATGAAAATAACCTGGATTTAAGTACAAGAGTAAGATTATACGCAGATCGAAGGAAATTTCTGGAGTCAAGTCCCACAAAAAAGAGGAAATCACCAGTTTGTCTCTCTAGTTGTGACACAGGCTCAGAAGGCATGGAAGTAGATACTACGAGAGCTGAGCCAATGTCAGAAGGAAATAATAGCAAATACCCAATCAATGATAATTCCTCGAATGACGTTTGCATGGAGGAAAATTGTCATAGTCCAGATAAAATCCTGTTTGAGACTGATGTGGAAATGGAGGAAGTTTGCCAAGATAGCAATAATACTACAAATATTTTTTATTTCTCTCATACACGCAACTTTGACGGGACCTTTGCTGCCCATCCAAGTTCCAACCCCGTGCCTCTTACATATGAAGAAACTATGAAAGAATCATGCTTCCCCGCCAGTCCTCCTCCTGACACTTTGACAACTTCCATGTCCATAGAAAGCTTATGATCCTCTCAATCCTTCTTTTTTCTCAAGAGAGGATTTTTCCAACCAAAAGTATAATATGTTCCAGTTGTAACTTATTACATAGTCATTTTGGAAGAAATGACTTCTTACCTAACAAACTATAACTATATAACTATAACAATATATATACACGAAAAAGCTATGTATAAAAAGAAACCTTCCAATTTGAATTCCTCCAGTTATCTCAAAAATTATGACTGTCAACAAAATCACACAAAACCAATGCCACGTGCTCTGATTCTTATCACTAAGAAACGTGTGGTTCCTTATTAAAAGCAAAACTTTCTAAATTTAGAACTAAGAAATTCCTTTAACTCTTCTGATATACATAACCCATGCACATATTTAAGTAACTATTAACTCTCCATATATAGCCCTACATATAAAAGCATTGCTAGAAAATCCCTAACAGACTAAACTACTCATCAACTTATCTCCCATACCTTTCTTTTCCCTACAAATTATATTAGCATATATGAGGATTTCTACATGAAAAATCTTTTGAACATATAGAAAACACTGTACTCCAACTGAGTACACCCTCCCTGCATAGCTCTGTAGTAACTGTAAAAACCTTAGGATTTCAACTCTGGATAAATCATGAATAAATGATCTATTTATCCATATCCAATACAGTTTAACACGGTCATCCCATATAAATCCTCATAAGAAGTAATGGTCTCTTACAGAAATTTACAAAACTTCTGTTACAGATGAATTTCTTTGGGACTGACGTGTGGGACTCCCTCATTGCACATTGGACTTTTTGCTATATATAATATTCAATGAGTAGAAATAAAATAAACATAATCAGTGTTGTGTGTGTGTGTGTGTGTGTGTATTTATTTGAGGGAGGAAAATACTCACATTCAAATATACCAATGGAAAATGAAAGTAATTTTTATGTAGATAAGTCCTTTTGTTTTGCATCACCCACATATCCATCTCTCTAATAAGTAGAAGTAATGTGTGTGTGTGTTGTAGCAATCGCTCCTGCTACTTCTCTCTCCTGCCGTTACCAAGAAATCACACTGTAAATGAGTGGTTATTAATGGTTAAATTTGACAGGTTTCGTGCCTTGGATTTCATATCCTGTCATGTCTCTCTCTCTCTCTCTCTCACTCTTCAAAACGAGCCTCCCTAAAACTCTAAACTACTCAAGAGACTTCCATTATTATAGAATTAACAAATAGCTGAGAAAGTACTATAAAGATAGAGGAATATATAGGGAGGAGAGCCCAAGTGTGTGCCACGGAGACATTCATACACGCATATGCCGTTAAAAATCATTACCAAAAATCACAAAAACATGTATAAAACTACATGGAGAGAAAAATAAAGGATTTTACACATCCAAACAATAGAAAAACCCACAATTTTTCCTACCCAGTGCTGTGCAGTGCAGTAAAAAAGGGATGATTGCAAAAATACAGAGTATGTTGTATAAATTGATAACAATAGGGAAAAAAAGTTTATAAAAAGTCCCTAGTTTTTATACACATATGCACATATCCTTCTCATTCAACATACTACCAGGTCGAGAACATATGACCGGCTACTTTTTTTACAATAATTAACACCCTCACAATAACTAAATAAACCTTGTTGATTATATAAGAGCCATTGAGCTCATGCTGCATATAGGAAAATTGAAAAGGATGAGTAAAAAACAATTAGGGAAGAAGAGAATTCTGCAGTGCAGTTGCAGTGCTGTATTTTTTTTTTTAAAACTCTGAGAGAGACTGCCGACGACATGAGTTAAGCAATGAGTTGAGAGAGAATGACAATTTCCACGCAATCCTATATCATATTCGAATTTAGGGAAAGATAATACTAGGAATTGCAAAGAACATGACTTGATGTATTAGATGTAAATTTGTGAAAATGTTGAAATTTATCATTGTGTTGAAGCTCCCTAAAAGCTCCATATGTAATGTACACTCCTTGTGCTTTGCCTTTATAGCTATTAGATTCATATAAGAGCTCCAGTAATGTAGGGTTATTTGTAAGTGTAGATGCAATGTTTTAGTATGGTGTCGTTTGAAAGGAGGCTCAGTCAATGTTCTTATTGTTATTTAGTTATAGTAGTGGTAATTCGGTAAAATGAGTTAATACCTTTAATTTAATGGTGGTTCAAGAAAATAAAAACTCCCTTGAATGTTTCGAGCATTTTTCAACGAGTTTTTACTCATTTAAGTAATTACATGTATGAATGGGTGTAAGAGGACATAAGTGAGGGAGAGAGAGAGAGAGAGAGAGGCACTTTGAGTCTTTGAGTTTTACAAGAGATGTTCTAAAGTAGCTCATCCTCTCTTAATAATAGTAAACACGTTGAAATACCCTCATATGCATGGCTCTCTCATTCATTGTGGCTATACATTACCATTTGATGGTTGGTCATGAGTTTATTTACCTTACTCTACATACGATTTACAATATCTTCCCCACTATTTGGCTCACTGTACATACATTACATGGATGGTTATACTATTATGGTATTATTAAAGTTTGATGAATGTTTCGTGTAATTTCTAATGAAAGTGAATATTGTACTTTATGTCGCACATATCTATCTCCACTGCTGTTGTTATAGTGTTAGAAAAAAGTGTGCAAATTTTATACCTACGCTGTATACAGAATGGGACCTGCCATCATACTCGGCATCACACAATGCATACATTTAACATTATTGCACCACCGATTCAACTCCCTTCTTGCTTGTTTCTCTTAAAAAAAATATAAAAAATTAAATTGTATGCATGTTTTATGTAGACAATAAGGCACATTTTTTTATTTTTCCAACTTACAGACGCGACACCCCGACAATTAAACTTTATATACATATTAAAAAAACATGCAGTCGCATAAAAGTATAAAAAAGTTGCAAATTGAAAGGAGCGTATAAATTATTTTCTCTCCATATTATATGCGCTCACTTTAAAAATGTTATTGAACATTTACAAGTACATGTAATTATTATAGCATTTTAGAATATAAGACCGTGTGTCTGTGTGTGTGTGCTAAAAAATTATAAATTTTTACTTGTCTCTCTCTCTCTCTTTGGCTCTCTCTGGCGAGAAAAACAAAAATATTAATTACCCCTCCCCCCTCCTCCTTCCAGATGATAATAGCAAAAATAAGTTTCACTTTGTGTCCCGATAGAAAAATGATATAGGCAAGTCAAAATAGTAACAAAATAAATGGCGTTGAATTTATTAAATTAATTAAAAATCCTTTATATGGAAACGGATATTGAGAGCTGGGCTGAAGCTAAAGTGGACAATGGGCCTTGTTGAATAGAGAGTTGGAAATAATTATTATTTCAAAACGAAAATTATGTATTGACTTGAGAATAATGTTCTCTAACTGTATATTACATACTTAGGCATATACGAGTATATATACTTACTTACCTCCAAAGCTCCACTCATTATTTGAGAGGATTTGTTATATTATTGAAAAAAAAGTTTTTTTCTTCAACGTGAGCAAACACACACATTTACTCAAATCCAAAAAGTTGTTCGAAAATTATCAATTTTTCATGTAAAAAAAACGTTTTTAATGAATTCAAAGAAGCACCGTATACATTACCTAATTATTATTACGTGCCTGCCCTTATAGCCTTATAGCATGATAGGAGCAGGAGCAAGAACAACAAAGGAATTAAGTCTTCTTGTACATGTCCACTCTTCCAACAACCTACCCCATTCATCTTTCACATTAACATTTGCCCAATTTACGACACAATCATCATTACCATCTGTATGTATTTTGAGGGAGTGATCATCTCCATCTTCCATAATCTCTACTCAACATAATATACTGTCCAGTTCCAAGGTAGCCTTTATTAATTGCGTGCCTTTAAATTTTAAAGGAACTTCCATTATTATAGTACTAAAATTTCATAAATATTATACACTTTAGCACTTGGATGGAGTAGACCTCCCAAAAATAAATGTGTGAACAGGACAATAGCAATAAAATAAAATATAAAAAAGTATATGCAACAAATCCGGTAAGAAGATTTGTGAAAAAATTCCCTATTAAAATATCCTATTAATATAGAAGCCTTTTTGGGTGGCAAAAGGATATTCCGTTCCATAGGAAATTCCTCAGTGGCTAACATATTGGCAATGAACATTGGCTGATAGTTGGACGTGAATGTAATTTAGAATGTAAAAGGGAAGCTTTTTACAATTTCCACCTTTATTATACATATACATATATATGCATAGGTACAGGGACTTTATACTATAGTGAGTATACCAGAGTAAGTAAATAGTAAAAAAAAAATGGATAGGAGTGAGAAAAAAACCAAACTATGAGCATAGACTGATACACGAGTGGAGAAATGACAATTAATTACAATTTATTCTCCATTTATTGACTAGATGGTTGTTAGATGGATATTTTTTTCAAGTTAAATTCCAAGCCTCATTTGTTAAGCATCATTTCATTATATTTAACCATCAGATGAGAAAAACGTACAGTTATATTCCCAAAAAGCTTAATATTTTATGCTAATTTATCAACTTGTTGGACTTTCAAGTACTTTTGTTGACGTATATATTTATTGTTTGGGCGGTCTACACCCTTACACACAGCATCAAAACAACATCTTTTACATCTATTAGATTTAAAGGAAAACCAAAGTGAGAGAGAGAGAGAGAAGAGGCGCTCACTTTTCACAAATCAGGTGAACATTGACATACCTCTACTCTAAACATTACACCTATGTACATATACACACATACACTTGAACGTAATGAAAAAAAAATTAGTCGACTCAATAGACAGACATTACACGATCTTGATATTTTCTTGTTTTCAGAAGAAAATTAAAGATCATAGTGCTCCTCGTGCTCTAAGTAGCTATAACGAAATGATAAATGTTTGACAATTTGAATTCATATTCAATTTCAACTCCTTCACCAAATTCACCATCATATTTGCTCCTTAAAAATCATGTGCTTTTTGTATGTGCTTATATATGTGTACACAAATTAAATATATAGATATCTATAGAAATGTATCCAAGCCGCTTCCTTCCATACAACAACATAAGGACACACTGTGCTAAGGCATATGGCTATCAACCAGAGTCATTTCTATCTATCAAACACTTTTGTTAATTTTCACACTCGAAGGTTTTTTTTTCATTAAATTTTTTATTTCTTTGATGAGCTTCTCTGGTGCATTTTTATCATGGATATTCTATATATATGTTACAACTACTACCACTACAACTACTACATAAATGCTCGGACATACAGAACGACAAGCTTATACGTTGTAAATAAGGTGATGTCGTTTGCATTCTTGTAGTGCATGACTGATCAAAGTGTATGCGAAAAATAGAGAGAGAGAGAGAGAACCTCCAACAAGTAATAAATAAATAGTAGACAAGGTTACAAAGTTTAAAAAAAAATATTATGTACCTTTAAGCAGTACTAGTATAGTTTTATGGATGATTGTGCCGTCTTTGAATAGCTCGTTTCAATGAGTTGGCTCATATTCGATGACCCTTTAGTCTTTGACTGTATAATGTTAATAAACGTACAACATTCTCATACTGCCCATTCCTAAATATATATAAAGGTTCTAAGAATCAAAAATAATTATCTCATTAATGCTCTCGCATATGTATAGTCTCATCTTCTCATACAATGAGAGTGAGGGATGTTTGCTAATATAAGTGAGTAAAGTGAGGTAAATCCGCTTTCACTACCTCCTTTACAAGTCTTATCAGTTTTTTCTGCATATTTTCCAGACTGTCCTCACTGTCATCCTCACCGTTATGTTAGTTCCTCTCCTTCGGATATACTATTTAGTATATAGTGACTAAGGACCCACACCCTCATTATAATTTGCTTTAAATTTCAAATTATTCAATCACGTAATAATTATAGCTCCTATATATGCCTCAATGCCCACCAATTTCACGATACTCTGTCTTTCATTTTACAATATTACAATAATCATAGTAATAATTCCAATATGCTGCTCATCACCAAATTTCTGTGACGTGTGACACGATTATATTGAGAAATGAATGTGAACACGCGATGATGCATTGGCTGCCTCTCTCATTGATATACTTTAAGCTTCACCATGTACAACTTCTCTTTAAAATTCTTCCTTCAAAAATTCGTAATGTCCCTTTAGAAATACATTGGCTGTTTTTGTTTATGACTGCGTCTCTCTGTCTCTGTTTGTGTATTATATAGATGGTCAAAGAAATCATTCATTCAAGTCCATGCATTTTGTCATCTCCTCATCATATGTCCTTATAATTATTAGTATTCTTAAAGAGAAGTACCAATTCTTACAGCGGCATATAATATTCTCCTCTCTTCGCTTTATTATGCATGGATTTGAGAAAATGTCCTACCTTGCAGGTACACAACTTGATACACTTGTACATATATACAGAGTATATATTATGCATATACATACGTGAACATACACACTAGTAAAGCAACTACTCATCAAATGGACAGCCTTTAGTTTAATAATTAAAAAACAGATATTGGGCTTGTTTCCATATGGATGAAGGTAAAAGACTCTACATACATGTTAAAATCCTATTATTCCAGGGAGCAATGATAAAAAGCTTAAGGGAAGCATGTGTCGAGTCTTTTTATCTCATGTATATATTATTTATGCCCTATGTATGTGCATGTGGTTGTTTGGCTCATATGAAGGTAGGGATAAATATAGGTAGTAAATATTCTTATAAAACTCATTCATCTCTCGTGTGTGGGTCCTCAACTTTAACATCTTCGTGGACTAATTAATGCCTGAAGGTGTTAAGATGTTTTTTTTCATTTATAACTACAACTGGGCTCTCTACTTTACTATTATAATGTACTACAACCATCACCGTTTTCTTTTTGTTTCATCTCTTGTATTATTAGCATACATCCCTCAGAGCAGGATTATGTAACAAGTAGTATATTTACAGAGTGTTTTAAACTAATGAATCTGTCAGGTCAGGGATTTGAGCATTTTTCAATGAACATTTCAATCCCATTATTATTAAATAATGCGGGAAGTCTAGTTTTATAATTGTCCTCAAGTACGAAGAGACTAAGGATAAGGCTATGGCTTCTCCCCACTTAACGCTCTACTTCAATGACGCTCCATCTAAATAATATTATTCTCTCGGCAAATTACATATTCCCATTAACCTAACTATATGCACTTCAGTTTGTGGGCATCTTGTGTAAAAAAAAACATGTCATTTCCCCTTGGACCAGTACAATGGTGCATTAAAAATTCATATGTTCCATACATTAGTTATACAGTCCTTTATAGATGAGGAATAGGAAAAGGCCATAGTTTATCTTGAGTAAGTATACTATTGTATCTCCTTACAGTATTCTGAAATTACAAAATCTCATCAGCATATTTAATAGGCTGATTTTGAAAATTACATAGGGATAGTCTATTATTGTACAATTTCTTGGTCATATTCAAATGGAGCTGCTATCGGTGTGTGTATGTGTAGTAGAGAATGTGTTATTTTTACATTTTATGTGAGAGTTCCGTATTGTAGACCTGAGCACTACTAATTAGTACTTCCTCTATTGTTTGAGAGTGGAAGATATGGCTTATTTTGGAATGAGACTCTTGCACCATCAATTATAAAGCTTTTGACTCTCAACAAAGGGTTATTTTTAGTTACATCTTATTATAGGAATTGAAGAATTTTTGTAGAAATCCTGGGAAACTTTTGGGTTCTCTTTTGTTAAAGTTACTTCAGGTGCAACTAATTACTCCCTTTTTAATTCTCTCCTTATCCTTTACATATTTATATATTTAGGTTCAAAGGCTTTCAAACTTGTGTCTAAAATATGTTAACAACATGGACCTAACCTATAGGGATGTTCATGTGTAGTAATTTGGCATGTATAGATGTAAGTATGGGTATATAGGTTCTCTCATTGCCGATATTTCCAAATCATTCTAATTACATCACTCACCCTTCTTCAAGCATTTACATGATTCCTCCTTTTGCGCTGCTGACTGACTGAGTCACAAGAGCTACAGGCTGAATTTAAGAATGGAAAAAGCTCTTTTAATAATCATAATAGTAATAATAATAATAATAATAAGCTGATACTATCGAGTTTTGTAAATAGCATTGATGCTCAATTTTTATTACATTTCTCAACCTCGAGCTAGCTTTTACAAATTCCAACTAACTTTTGAATATACTGTGGATATTTTACACAGCCTATATAGCTGATTGTGAGTTAGCCCAGTCATTAAAATATGAAGGGGCATAATGTAACTCCTCAAGTACAATAAATAGGGTAAATGCAATGATAAGTAATCAACCAGAAGTTTTTGCCATCATTAGCATAGCTTATTATACTCCCCTACTACCTCAAATTATCTCTCCTAAACTACTAATACACAGCAGTTTATTAAAGATAAGAGCAATCAAAGAGGAATATCCCTCCCTTGTAATAATGAACACTACAAGGGACAGAGAGAGAGAGAGAAGAAGAAGAAAAAACGTGAGAAATGTTTTTTTTAGTATTTTACTATACACTGGCAGAGCATATAGCCATTGAATCTCACTTTGTTTTCTAAGGATTGACTTTTGAAATTAGTACATAAATATCTATTGAGAAAAACTTTTTGACTTTTAAAAGAAATTATGTAAAAAAAAATCACGACAGGGTCTGAGGAAGATGACCTCAAGGAGTCCTCCTCTCATAAACGGACTGTAATTTTCCAAATGCTCGTGCAAAAACAGGAGCATTTTCCTATAGTACATTACTTGATGTAAGAGCCTCTAAGAATGAAATGACATTTACTTTGAATTCACAGTTACTTCATTGTCAACAGGGCAAGAAAAAGAAAGAAATGGTTTAAGATAGGGTGAAAAGCTTTTGTAGGAAGAATCCAATGTATTTTAGTAGGTTATACGTTTAAATACAAAATATACGTACGTGCGTGGGTTATGTGTAGTAAAAAAAATGGCAACCTTCCCAAATGAAATGAATGGGTTATTTGTATCCCTAATAAATCCATTCTGAATCGGATAGCCTCGTTCAATTACCATGATTATAGGTTGGATAAAACATTGTTTTTCCATCCCAAATCCATCTAACCCTTCCATATATTTCACAAATTGTCCAATCTCTCTTATCCTCTGCTTTATGAGTATGAAAAATATATATATAGAATATATAGTATATTTTTGAGCAAGAAATTTCCCTGGGATAGTTAGTTACTATTCATTACTAGGGAAAAAATAGGTAATAATGAGCGGATTCAGTGCAAAATTGTTGAAGGCCTTCTTCATCTCTTGTAAAAATCACTTGTCTCTATATAAAAATACTTAACGTGTAGTTCTTTTTAATGCCTGCAGTCTCATCATTGTATTGAAAAGTTGATAAATTGTAGGAAAAAAAGTTTTTTCACAAGCTACACGAGACCTATCTGTATAAGTGCTAGACATTTATAAGCCACTAAAATACTAATGAAAAATTCCTATTGGTTAAAAAATAAATGATTAAAGTGAGAGTAATTATTTTCCACCTAAAAAAACTCTTTTGGCTCAGAGTCGCTCTTAAGTACATGGTCCGGTCTAATATTATTCCATTGTTTTATCAACAACTTTTAGTGTAGTTTTGAGAGACCTTTTGATTATATCTTATCATTTCCCTGAATCATCATCATCATCCACCCTTGGGCTCTCTATAACAAATGAAGCATAAATATATAAAAATATTTTGAGGTAGGTTGACTCATATTGTCATAATGATGACTGCCCTTTGACTCTTTGTTTACCTTTTCATCATGTTTCATGGGAGATTCCTTTTGATTGGAATGAATGAATGAGTGACTGAATAGCAACAACGCCATCCGATAAATTGAGCACTTTCAAATGGGAAGTACATCAAGTGTATGTTAAAAAAGTGTTGCAAGGTAATAGGATCAGTCATAAAACATATTTACTATTATTCATAAAGGGAAAAGAAAATTCGCTTGAATTTTATCTCTCCACTCACTACACACACATTACAACCACTAATAGTAATTGTAATATCCTGAAAGATGCGAGTGATCAAAGTCACATTTGATTACAAGTTCCTACAGAGCATTTCATGGTCAGGCAAATTTTACTTATTGATGTTGGGTTCAGAGATTAAGCAAAAAGCTTGTGTGGTGTACTAAATTCTTATTATATTTTTAATGCACACCTTACACTTATTAGCTTCTACTCTACTATATGTGCCTGACTACTAATAATTCAGTGGACATCCTTTACGAGGGTATTTTTACATTGAGAGTAAAATTCTTCTCATAGATATTGTATTCTGAACGTTCCAAGGCATGTGAATATTTTCTAGGTATACATAAAAAGTCATAGATGAAAATCATGAAATTATTATATATTGTTGTGTAGGTAAAGGAAGGGAAGTTATGAGAGGAGTTATTTGTAGAGATCACACTATACATATTTGTAGTATAGGACAATTGTAAGTCGTGAGGGATAATTCCTCATAAACTGTTTCCAATGGATTTTTCTATGTAGTCTGAAGTCTGAATAGAAGTGTGGTAGTGGGAATCCATAAGATAGAATCAATAAAAGAAAGAAAGAAAGAAAGGGTGAGGATAAGTGTGATTAACGTTTTTATTCCAACTTGAATCAATTAATATATGCAGACACAGACACTCCAAGACATGAGAGGTAAAATGCACGCAAATGCCTGCACGTATGGTAATTAGAGGTGGAGGAATGGTTGAACACTGCAACTTGAATAGTCTGCGTATATAGACTGTCTCTTTACATAGGTGGACTATATAATATGCACATAAGGACAAGCTTTCATTGAGAAAATGTTGTTGATAAGTAGCGTGGGATCTGGTGATACATGAAGCAATAATAATAATAGCTCTTGCTAATATATATCTAATATCTTGGGCAGAGGCAGAGGCAGCAGGATGAAATCACAATGGAGGAGAAAAACTGTGGAGAAAGAGAATGGATTGACGGATCTTGAACGACTTGAAGAGATGTGCACGCTCTGAAGTTACAGTTGTGAGGAGAGACGAGTCGTCACCAACCTACATTGTCGAAAGAAAAGAGGTTTTCGTTTTTCTGTACTACAAGTCAAGTGACAAACTGGAGAGAATATGAGCTTATCACATGTTCAAGTGGCTGTGTGAGAGTGAGGTGAGGATTACTATTTGCTCTAAACGTATAACTGCATCAATGCATTGCATCTCTCTCCACCTCAGGAGGGGTGTTGTAAATGTAGAGGTGAGTATGTATCTACATATTCTACATGTACATGTGCCATAGACAAATCCACGGATGCATCATTCATCAAGAGACGCTTGTCTAATTGTGAGATAAATGTGTATGTACATGTACAGTTGAGAAGTGAACCTGTGGATTCTTCCCATATGAAAGAACACTACTATAGGACTATTACATATTTATATCGTAACTATCTACTTATTTAATAATTGGGACTGGGGGCCCAAAAAATGTTGGAACCATAAGTAACTATAGTTAAAGTATATTATAGATATACATAGAGAAATGAGAGGACTCAAACAATGAGAAGAAGCCCTTGCTGTAGAAAGAGTTTACATGAAAATGCATAGGAACTTGTAGGGTAGATGAGTGGAGAGAGAGAGAGACATTAAGGATTTGGGTGTTTGGTATGTACGTAGAATGAGAAGGTCCTGTGTGCACCTTCATAATGCGTTAATTTCCATATATGTGACTAGAAATGAGCATGGACATACAATGCTTTTGACTATTGACTCGCTGAATTTAAGGTACAGTATGGATGGATGGATGAATGATAAGTTGGTGAACACACGGGACACCTTCACCTGATTTGCACGTCTTCAAAGAAAAGTGCGAGTGAATGGGTAGGAGATGAAGATGGCATCGTCCCATGGATCCTCTTAAAAGAAGATGGACTAGATGGTCATCATGTTTGTTGGTCTTCGGACACTCTCACTGATCTGTTCTAAGTTCCGAGCTCCTCAAAAACCTCTAGGAACATCGGAGGTTTCCCACTATATCAAGTTTTCCCCCTGATCTTAGGGCCTCTTCTCCAAAAGCAACACTATATATTTTTTTAAATACCAGTTTTTACTTGAGTTTAATCATAATAACTTCAGATTATTTATTATATATATTTTTGTGCCGTGCCAAAAAATTTGTTTATCACTGCAGCTGAAGTACCTGGAAATTTTAGCAAAATAATCCTCCTTGTTTCGTGATTGTGACATTGTTACTTTTGTGTTACGGATATTTTTTTATTTTTATTTTGGATCCATCTACAAGGAAATACTCGGGTAGGAAAACTTTAGGTGAGTTTTGGGGAAAAATTATCTTTTGTGCTTTCTTTAGAATCATTTACCGGTTACTTTGCCATTAACTTCCACAGTCTTCCAGTACAGGTAGCAGCTCGCCCACCTCTGCAAATCTGAATTTATTCCAGATTTGAAAAAAATATATTTTTCTTTAAAGAATTCAATTGAAATTTTCCAATTGTAATCCTTGTACAATGTATAGCAATGGAAAATTTTCATGTGCATTGGGTACACATGAAAAAATAGAGTTTATTATTTTTTTTCAAACGTAATTTCCCTTTGCATGTGGAGGCAGAAGAAGCCACTTGCCTTGAAATAAAATCCGCCACAATAACATTGCACTGGGGTTGTAAATCATTTGACCGAAATCCCACGTCGAATTTTAGATCCTTACCTTGGATCTTTGAATTCCCGTGAGCTTCCTCCATCCAATTTGTTTTACATTAAGCCTTAGGATTTTTACCCCTGCAAATAATACTACATGCAATATAGCATATAAACTCAAAAGATACAATCATCTTGTATAACCTCCAATGATACCAAGCCTCCTTTAACCAAGTTCATTTGAGTGCAAAAGGGAACAGGTGAAAAAAAAACAATAGGATACAGTAATAATAATTGCAGGAAGACACATATTCATATTTCAAAACATTGTCATACTTCGTGTAAGACCTTACGCATGAATAATTGCTAGTCTTCACATTGTTGTAAGATAATATAATAATAAGAAAAAATAGAAGAGAATAAGTGAGTTGAAGAAGAAGAAGAAGAAGAGGAAAAACAGAAAGAAAGAAAAAGACAAATTATTACAACATCCCAATGATTCAGTAGCAACAATAAAAGTAAGGCAGGGAAGTGATCTTTACTTTTTCTTGTGGAAGGATAACATGTATAACTGATACAGGTAAAAAGTTACATTGCCGTATGACAACACGTGCATTCGTCTGCTTTACCGCGCATTAATCTCTCCTCTCACATGAGATCATCCCAAGATTGCTTGCACATATACCGTGCGGATATCTTTGACTAGACAATTCACCCCAGGCAAAAAAGTGTATATAAAAAAGATTCACTTTCAACAGCCTTGCAGATTTTTAAACAAAGAACAACTCTGTTTAGATTAGCATTACATATATATAAATAATACATAGATACAGTGTAGTAGTAGTAGTAGTAGTATGGTGGAAAAATAACTGTTTTCTTTCAAGTTTCCCTTTCCTTCGAAGCCCCAGTACCCGTTTTACCAGTACTAGTATAAACACGAGTTTAAACCATTACCCTGTAGCTGTACATTGAGTTTTTTCTCTCTTGCTCGCTCAGACAGAGATTTACTCCATTGAAAGTGTAAACAACGTTATTTTCGTGCACGGACAGAGACACGTGTCCTTTTCTACATGTGTTTCTTCCTATATAGACACACTATGGTGCATAATACATGTATTATGATGTAAGGAAATGTGTTAATATTTTCCTATCTGATTATTTTCTATCATCATGAAAGTTTATTATGTTCCTCCCTATAATTTTTACCATTTCATTCACAAATTATATTTTGATAACAACAAATAAGATCTCTCACATATTTTTACAAAAGACATGATGAGCCATTTAAAACTTAAGTAAGAAAATCCCGAGTTATATATGTTAATCTTATAATCATACATTTCAATACTCATGAAGTATAGGCTAAAAAAACTTGTGGAAACGTATATTTTTTTCTCTCTTCTTTTCCTTTGTAAAAATCCACGTGTGAAGAATCCGCTTTAATTACTATAACACAAAAGAGATGATTACTCAGTGAGGAGACCTACCCATGGTCACTTCCTCTAAGGAAATAAGGTAGAGCGTTAAGAAAATTTTTATATCAAGAAATAGCCATGAACCCATAAAAATTCATTTAGCTTGAATTCTATAGTTATTTTCTTTAATAATTTGTCTCGTTACAACTCCAGGCTCCATTGTTAGTAATATATAGCTTAAATAGTAAAGGCAAGGTAAAATCAACCTTTGACTCACTTTCTCACCTTCAAGCAGACAAAAAAACAGCTTTAGTTCATATGAAAGATGGCAGTTTTCCGCCGTTTATTTTTTTCATAATAACAATAAACAACTCGATCATCATCATCATTACATTACCCATCATCATTAGAATAATTGAGAATTCATTGCTCGTTATGAGTTTGTAATTTTATACATGCGGAAAGGATATGTGTAGAGGAAAAAAATTATCGACGGAAAAAAACTGAAGACAAAATATATGGAACAATGTGTTTATTATTACAAAAGTTTCATACATATAGTAACGAGTCTTGGATTAGGTAATGTATAAGCAGAACCTATACGTATGTACGTACATGTATATGTGTGTGTGTGTGTGTGTGCACTTATACATTAAATGCGTACGCGTGAGGATTTGAGTGAGAGGGTTAAGAGTTTCATTGGAATGAAATTATTTTTCTTAGAAGATTGTCCCATATCATCCAGATAGAAAAACTTTTAAAGGATTCCTATTGGAAAGTGAGATTTCCAACTAAAATAATACTTTTCTTATAAACGCTTGGTAATCTCTTCTTATGTATCTTCATCCACTTGCTATATGTTTGTACGTATTTACTCTTTCTCATACATACAAGAGAATTATATGCTAATCTTTCTCTCACTCATTCCCCCATTTTTTTTTGTTGCAATGATTTTGTCATAGCCAGGAGAGTTATTGAGTAATGTTAAATCGTGCTTGACAGTTGTCAAAAAGATGAGTAATGAAACAATCAAGTAATCTCCAAAGTCTGTTCTAATTCCTTCCTTACATGTCAATGTGCATGGTTTTACACCGATTACTAGAGATTGGGAGAAAGCATTGGTCATTTTGTTTTTTTTTATAATGTGATTAATTCCATTTTTGTACATCCCAAACGAAAGGATTCTCCACGATTGATTACTTGTTATTTCCGACTCGTGAACAAAGCTAAAATACTCATTTTTTATAAGTATAAGACTCTTGTGTTGGGAGATAATGGCAAAATTCCGGTAGTACAATAATAATAATAATAATAATAAATAAATCCTTGTCATAACCAAGCCGTTACCTCACAGGTTTTATAAAATCTATGTATTTCTTATTATTTAGGCTCTGAGGACCTCCGGAAGGACTAAAGTTAGAGCATCATGAGGAGTGCTCTAAATTTTCTACTTTTACTTACCTTCAACTTGGTAAGTACTCAAGTTTGTGCATGGCATTAAAATACACTTGTACTTTCAAAAGCTATACATATATACTAACGTGATTGACGCTACCCTCTTCTCTTTTAACACGTTATCACGCATTTATATCCTTCATCCTATACAATCTAAAGGAACTAATTATAGGAATAGTGTTAACAGGAGTTAAATGCTTTTAATTCCACACACTGATCGTGCCAGATGAAATTTAAAAAAAATTGCTAGCGTATAATAGTAGCATATAATAAAACGACAAGTGCATGATAATCGCACCTCACACACTTTATATATAGTCGAACAAATCATCACAGGAGCAGTAATAATAGCTCTAATGATTTCTAGCTTCCATATTTTGATTTAAGATGCTACCCAAAATCATTAAAGGAGTTAAAAAAAAGTGATGGCCTGCATTAGTTTCTTCAATAATACTGTGTATATGCATATATATATACATGTATGTGAGAGGATGAGGATGCATTTAGTCAAGCACACTGCTCCTGCTTTAAATCCTATTATCCTGTTAAAAGGAGAGGCCTGTCCATCTTGTACGCGGAGGTTAGGTAGAACAGAAGCGTGCTAAAAATTAATGCTAAAATCGTGCTGGGCAAGCCCACCTAAGTATATATATTCTTTGAGGACAAAATAGTTGGAAAAGTCTTCATTTTTCCCATAAGTCATTCTGGGGAATAATAAATGTACATACGTGAAGAAGCCGATAACAGCCAAAAATGTAATTTAGCACCTTTAAAGGTAGAGAGATGGAAGTTGTCGATAAGGGGAGGACCCATTACTCATCTTGAGTCAATATATACTCTCAGGCGTAATTAATAAACATATAAGTAGCATTAATAGTAGGAGTATATATGGAATTAATTGCATGTACAAGCCTCATTATGACCATATGTACGTTAGCTAACTTGCTATAAAGGAGATAGGAGCAGGTAAATGGACAAGGGATCCTCAGTATAATTTACAAAGGGAGAGTGTAGATCTTTACTGGCTTCGTCAGTCATGTCAAGTACATTGTAAATTTCAATTCTTGATGAGTACGCGTCAGGGTAGGTATTGTTGGTTTTTATTTATTTTTTTCACCATATGCGTTAATTGTATGTACATATGTACACTTTCATGTTTAAGTACAAATAATAATTGTCTACTTATATTAAATTATGCATGGGAAAGGATTTACTCTGTTGTATAACTTGTATAGCGTACATATATGAAACAATATAGTAATAATACATGCGTTCGTAATATATTGTGTGTACATACATGGATATTATGTTAGATATAGGAGGAATCAATGTTGTGTATGACTTGGATAGGTAATCGGTAATCGTCCATTCTTTTTTAATGGATTCTCTATATAATATTGCCACTGACCATTGAATTTCTCCGTCTTTTCTCCCCAAAAGACCTTGCTATTAGTTAAATGAGTCGTGCAATACCTTCAGGTGTCAGAGCTCTTTAAATCATCATTTTCTCTAGTGGACAGTAAAGGCATAATATTATGTAGCCTGATGACTGCCTATTACGGATAACATCACTACTTTGTTAGTGGCTCTGAAGTCACCTATAAATCATGAGCCGTTCATATTTACTTTCATTTTTGTAAAAAAAAAAGTGTTTTTATTTTAATTTTCATTAGTAGTATTTTCTCCCAATATTTTAAACTAGTACAGAAATTATTATTGTTTGCACAGTTTTTTCCACTTCTTTCTCATTTCTTCTAATTTGCACATATTATGCAGGGAACATACATTTCTTACCTCCTGCATCAGTAGTCTTGCTGCCTTTTAAAGCACGTATACTATGCAGGTCTGGGACAAGCTGCACCAGAGAAGAAGAGTAAATGTACTGAATATAAATGCATTTATACCCGAGAGCAGCAGAAGGAATGGAATTGCAAAAATCTTATATTAGCAAATTATTACCACTATATAGCCAATGAATTATTAGTGTTTTCTTACCAAATGTCTCTTTCCTACCTCAAACCTCAATAAATCATGAGGCAATGGGAAGAAATGTGTGCTCAAGTCTGGAAAGCTTACATGCAACGTGTATCTACATTACTTTTTAGTATTGATGTGACATATGGAAGTTATGTCGACAATCCATGAAAACATTTCATGTAGACGGAATGAAGAAGAAGAAGAAGAAGTGCTAGTGGGGAAAAAAATGTTAGGTGTCATGTAACACGGCAAGACTAAACTTGTATTACTATATACAGGAAGAAGAGGCATGCAAAGGATTGGATGCGAAATATTGCAAATTAAAATTCATAGCAATTTCCTTCTCAAACTAATTTCTTGGGATTCAAGAGAAAAAAAATACAATCAATTCTACTATATAGACTAGATATACATCCACGGATATTACGTATAGTCAAGTATTCCATTACTCTCAACAATAACAACAAACATATTAATATTCGCAGAATAATAATGTCAAGAAAAGATAAGAATATTTTAGAGAGAGAGAGAGAGGGTGTGACTGTGAGTAAAATAACTGATTTTTACCTAAGAATTAGAAACCGCTGAAAAGTTGAAAGAAAATAATTATTCTTGTTCTCATATGATTTTGTTCACATTCTAGTATTGTATATGTACACCTAATGTAATAATTATAATGCTCAAAACATTTAACAATATATTCTTCTCTCACAGTTTTATTCTTTTTTTTTTCAACTACAATTTTTTTCTACATTGTATTATACAAATTAATGTAATACTTTTAAACTACGGATCAGCTTTCATCTTCCTTGTACTTTTTTTTAAGGCATAGACATGCACGATGAAAAAAGGAGCAGGGAAGAAGGGGAGAGAAAAGTGTGTGTGCTTCAAGTCATCAAGAAATTTTCCTATACAATAATAATTACCCTCTGGTATCAGATGGTGGCGTAACTAATTTTCATACTCATTGTTCGTTGGTTACGGATTTATTGCACATTAGTACTTTACTTGTATACCTTCAGCTCTGTCCAAATTTTCACGACAAGTCTCTGTCTCTCAGAGGACTCGGCAGATAAGTCATTTGGTCATTGTTTACATGGAAAATGTCATGAATTATAAGTCACTCATGCTCATTTAGAGAAAAGCCCAAGATGAGCATTGGAGTTAAGAATATACTCACTCACTCACTCCTTCATACAAGAATATAGTTTTTTCCATTCCTATGACCAACCATGTAGTATTTGCATTCCTATTATTACTATAAATTACAACATCCCTATATGAATGCCTAAATATTGACCATAGTTCTACATTATAATACACTCACACATATCTCCGTATAGAGTATATGTATAGTTTAAATGGAGGGAAAAGTAGCGCTCTAGGCTTTAAAGAATGGACAAATGAGATATTTTTTTGCAGCCCATAAATAATATAGGTAGAGATATGTAAATGTACATGAGCCCCTTGTACATTACTGAATGAAGTAATGTATAAAGTAAGATGTTCAAGAAATACTTAATAATTATTATGCCTAATGACAATTGCCACCACTGACATTTACTACATTTGAAAAGGATGAGATCATTTTTAACGGCAAGTGTTGTAACATTATTATATTACCATTCCATTAGTTTTTCATTCTTCAGTATAGTATAATATATAATTCATTCTCTCTCAAATAATCCTACAAGATTCAATTTAAAAGGGAAAACAAGAGAAGAGCATTAAGCTTATGTATGTTGTTATGTAGTCACTGGTAATTTCTACGGTAAATGCTCTCCAACCCCTCCAAGTGTGTGTACTATTATGGTAATGGTAAAATAAGCCTTCGGAGTGTATACTATGGCTCCTCATGAGACTAATAAGTATATGTATCTTTTGATAGATACATACTTATTGGGAATCCTATCACGTATCATCCTTACTGTGATCGTGATTTGACAAAGTGATAATGAAGCCCACGTCGTTTTTCACTGATTTGTGAACATATGGGATTAGCATTTAATTAGGGATTCGGTTCCGCAACTTGCACAATTCAATTTTTAGCTCTTGCAAAAAGTTGCATCAGCTACTCATGTATACGTATAGACAGAGGGACAGGATAGAGTCAGTATGAGAAGTAGCTACCTTCCTTGTGTGTTCCCACCATTATTACATATTACATATATGTAGTAATCCATAGGATTATCATATATGGAGGTAAATGAAAGCAAAAGGATCGTCCTAATCACTTAATTCGCTCCTCTTCTTCCCTTCTCGTGCTTAGTTCCTCTCAACATTCAAACACTCTTTTCTTTGAGTCCTTTCAGTCCTCTGTATTAGCTCCATCCTTCCTTTTACCAAAAAAATTGCATGCACATCCTACACCATGTTTACCTACAAATGATGGTCAAATCTATTGGAGGAAGATAATATCATAATTGGATTCTATAAGGCTCATTGTCATAAAAAAAGGATGAGAGTTTTGAGACAGTAGAAAAAATTCATTACACTTTCATTAGAAACATTAGAAAAATTAAACATAACAGTCTAGCTATAATTGTGTGTACATCCTTAGCTCTGCAAAGGAATTAGGGAAAAAACTATTTATGCAAATGCAGAATTTACACAGACAGCAAGGGGAAATCCATTGAGAAGATTATTGGGAGACCTTCTCTCTCTCTCTCTCTCTCTCTCTCTCTCTCTCTCTATCTAACTATCTGCTTCATTTCCATAAAGAAGAAGACAACGACAAAAAATCCTAGGCAACATGTTTAATAAGTAATAATTAATAAATATGTGAGGAATATCGCTAGGAGGGAAAGATTCGTGATAGGAAACCTTGAAAGTGTGCAAAATCCAAAGGTGTTTGCTAATATAATTATTTTAACCCTTGCCTTGTAAGTATCAGTTTTTTACATCTCCATTTTTCCTCTCAAGTTATTTAGTTGTTTTTCCCAAAAAGAATGATTATTGTTATTATTATTATTTTAGACAAATGTATCTAGTTATATTGAGTACAATGAGTGGACACTTGACTAGCCATAGGAAATAATTGCTACAAAAGAAAAAAAGCTTGGAGTGGATATATAAAGAAAGATAGAGAAAGAAGAAGAACTATTGAGTGACCTTGCATTTCCTGATATCATCTTGTATCCAACCAACAAATCCAGTCTCACAATAATAAAACTGTATAAAAGCTCACACATATCACACTCCGTTTTATCGCATCTTTTTATTGCTCATCCTACTCGTGCACCTCAGGATGTACATTGATATGTACACACTCAACTTGAGTAAAGGTTGCTGATGGGCAGGTGCATGGGGGAAAAATAGTTCCATTTAACCAATTAACATGTTCAACTTAACTGACGTGTGTATAGGATTCCATGGTAATGTCATATAGCTACTATAGCTTATTGGGTAAAATTGAATAAATAGAATCTGTACATGTATAATAATAATTATTATATAAAAACGTACTGAGACTTCAATACTATTCACAGTTAACCTATAAGGATTCAATGTAAATCTACCTAAAGTTGCTCACAGTATGATTTCTCCTCAAAAAGTAAAAGACAAGATCCGCTGGCGGCTTTTTTTCACGTACAAAGAGCAAGATTTTTATATATTTTAACATTTTGATGCAAAACTACCAATAGGGCTGAGATAGGAAAAAACTCCTTATTCAATAGTGATTATGTCATGTCATGTCAGAGCATGCTTAATAGTACATGAATTATTAAGTGACGCACATTCCATCCTTATGAAATCATCCTCTCTTATGTCCATCATGTTTTTATCTCTCATTACTTAACTCTCTAAATTTTTGCAATCATTAATAAATGGTAATATTTTCCAAATATTCCTTTGTATACCGTGCCCAGAGAGAGAGAGAGAGAGGCATGTGAGACATGAGACATTTTGGAATTAATACAAAACGGATTTATTATTAGCCGCGGAGTAAATACTGTAGAATTTTTCCCATAATAAATTATATTTATTTATATTCCTTAATTTGAACAAGTTAATAGCCCTGAAGATTAGGGATGATATATTTGTTGTCATGTATTATAGCTATAACTAAATACATGGGATTTTATTTACGTTATTTCATGCTGCGAGTAATTACTTTCAGTTGTCAGTTTATTGTAAAGGAACAGGTTAAGAAACATACACATATGCCATGTGAATGGCGATTAGGAGGCCTTAAAGTTACAATGACAATAGAGTACGAAGCCAAGCTATAGGCCTGCAGGGTTGTCGATATTGTTTGTCGCTAAAAATTCCGACATTTATTGCAACAATACAAATCGCAAGGTAAGGTATACACTGCTGAAAATTTGCCAAAAAGGTGGAACACCTTGACCACCCAGAGGCAGACTTATTCTTGATGTCACCAGTGACATTGCAAGGTCGACATTTTGTAGGCTCCCTAAAACAACAACTGCTACCTTTTGCTGCGTCAAATAATATATAAAAAACAAATCTCACCAAATTACTCATGACTCAAGTACATATATACATAGATAGGCACAAAAAGAAGAAGAAGATACAACTTGACTAATTACACGAGCTCATTATGCAACCGGAAAATTTTCAAGTTTAAGCATAAGTACATATTTTCCCCAAGTTTCTGCACCCATAATATCTTATGTACATAGATAATTACTTTTAGTGCACCTCATATTCATTTCCACATGTCAAAATTCTCATGAAGTGATGAAAGATTTTGAGGATGAAAAGTTGTAAAGTAGCATAAATTTTAACACAAGATTTTAATGTGTGTAGGAAGATGATATAAATTTTTTTTTATTTAACAACATGTTAGTTCAAATGGGTTGATCTTGACACAAGTCTCTCATCAAAATTCTCTATGTTTGGGAAGGAAGTACTTTTGTAAAAAAAAAACAACATTTGGCTCAATTTCATGACTATGTTTTTCCTTTTTACAGGTATACACGGTTTTAGCAAGAGAAAATGCAGCAGCATTTAATCTTCAGCAGCATTCCGGTGGCCAAGTAGAAGATGGAGGGGAACATCATCATCATCATGTCCACATTCAGAAAGTTGATGCTCAATGTTCTCGATCTGGTCTTCGTATCAATGTTGAATTTGACGCACCTTTCAATGGATTGATTTACAGCAAAGGTCATTTCAACAATCCCCGATGCCGGTACGGGAGACTTTATCTTTATATTCTTTAAGAATTGATTAAGAATCGTGTCCACAATTTTATTTTATTACGTTCCAATGATAATAAATTTTATATGAGGATTTGAGGATCCTTCTCGGGAAACCTTGATGTGGCCTAGCAACTTAAGCCATTTAACCTGTATAAAAAAAAGCCTGTTTTCCAGCTCTCGCTCACAATCAACATGATTAGTTTTTCAAGTATGTACATACCTTCTGTTCTCTTGAATAGAGAACTTGCTCATGAGTAAATACTATTAAATACCAAAGGGTGTCTTGTATAGTTACTTATACATATACACAACTTATCCTCCAGAGAATCTTTAGTAGAGGTAGTTTCGCAATACCAAAACGGTGTCTCTTCGGGATGTGCAAAAATTACTTGTGAATTAACGGCTCATGTAAAAATACATCTCAGGTATGAGAATTCTTCATATTTCAAATGCACAAGCATTTACAAACTCTGCTCCCTCTGGATTATAAAATGACTAATATTGTTTCATAAACTAGCCTTAACAATACAGGCTAATTACAATCAGGTTTACCTTTTTGGGTTTTACCCATTTGTCTATCCACTCTTAAAAAAATCTACAGAAAAAAATCCCAAGTAGTGGTTCTCGTACAAAAGTTAGCCCATACATGTCGATACATAGTGTATACATACATTCCATGATAAATTACCTGGACGGAGGAGGGAAATGGCTTAAAAGCGTCTATCGAGAACTGATTAAAATTGCGGTCCCCATTTTAAAAAAGAGACAAGTTTCATTCCAAAGTTCCAAGTAGTTGGAATAAAACGAATTTTTATGAGCGAATAATAAAGTTGTCAAATTTGAACGTTTATTTGACTATTAAATATAGTTGAGATGTAACCCATTAAAGACTTTTTCCTACATTTTTGTCAATGCTTGCAGATATGTGGAAGCTAATACAGGGCAACAGTCCTACTCCTTCTCAGTGCCTAATGATGACTGTGGAACAGACTTTCAAGAGGCACTGCGGACCATTGACAATGTCATTATTTTCCAGATGGACCCCACCGTTCAAGTGAGCCTACTTTTCTTTTCTATTCACTTATTGAATTTTGCTTCCTCCTTATGTAAAACCAGATAAATAGAAATCATAAACAAATGACTACTTTTGGAGAGAGGAATAATGTGTACTTAATGGTAATGTGAAGGAAATCTGGGATACGGCTAAGCACATCAGTTGCGAGTACTCGGAAGAAAACAGAAAGCAAGGGAAAATGGTTGTTTTCAAGCCCCTCAATGTTGGTATGTTGGATGTTATGCACCAACCTTTCAAAAGTGATGGGATCAACTGCTGGATGGATATTCAGAAAGGAACTTTCCCAAATGTAAATAAACCTTTTTTTTTGCATTTTGATGTAACTTGGCAATAATTGAAGGGCTATGCCTTTGGGAGTGAGTAAATAAAATTTAATGCTATGATGATTTTGTGCAGACTCAACCTATTGGAGGACAAGTACCTATTGGAGAGGAGCTAAGTGTACTCATCTACTTGAGAGATGATGACAAACAGTACGATGTGAGTGTGAAGGATTGCTGGGCTTATGATTCGGAAAATTTTGAGGATGGAAGAACGAGCAGAGTTCAACTCAGTGGATTAGATGGTTGTATCATGTAAGCACCGATCCCATATGAGTAGTCATCTTGCCAGAGTCCCTTACAATCATTTCATATTTTAGCATTTGAATTAATATTGATGGACGCAGGAGGAGCTTTCTTATGATACACGCAATTGAATGATACATGTATGAATTTCAGAAAACAAAAATTAATTGGTACGTGGAGAAAGACTTTCGATACTGGTGCTACTGGAGCAACCACTATTGCATTCACCAACATGACAGCGTTCAAGTTCCCTGACTCTGACAATGTTCACTTGACATGTAACATTGAGGTATACTCATTCTTCCTTAATCTCTATCATTATTGGAATGAATTAGAATACCAAAGAAATGGGGTGGAAATAGATGTGTGTCAACCACGGCAGGCTGTTAGTTTGAATAGTTTTTGCTAGTCTGTTTATTTTACGCAAGTTGTGATTATTTTCTGCAGCTTTGCAAAGGCGAATGCGAGGAGGAATTCTGTAAATCTAACACTGGTGGGTTGCCTGGTCCAGGACCAAGACCCCAACCTACGGAAAAACCTGGATGCTATGTTGGTTCTCCAGATCCTGCATGTAGACAGCAGCAAACAACAACTCCTTCTCGACCTCAGACACCAAATTGTTTCCCTGGGAGCCGAGATCCAAGATGTCCACAGACAAGCCAGCCTGGTCAAACCACAAAACCAGGACCAGTTTGCTACCCAGGATCCACTGACCGAAGATGCCCTCAAACTACCCAACCTTCTCAACCAACCCCATCTGGACCAAACTGCTATCCAGGTAGCAGAGATCCAAGATGCCCACAGACAAGCCAGCCAGGCCAAACCACTCAACCTGGACCAAATTGCTACCCCGGGAGTAGAGATCCAAGATGCCCACAAACAAGTCAAACCACTCAACCAGGACCAAATTGCTATCCCGGATCCAATGATCCAAGGTGCCCACAAACACCACAGGGAACGCGACCACCCGTTGGCCAAACTACTAGACAACCTGTATGTTACCCTGGAAGCACTGACCCAAGATGTCAACAAACACAAGGAACTACACCAGCACCCACTACACCACCATTATGTTATCCAGGAACAATCGATCCAAGATGTCCCCCTGATTGCAGTCCCGGCTCAACTGACCGAAGATGTCAACAACCAACGACAAGACCAACTCAGCCACCCACAACTCAATTCAGATGCTACCCTGGAAGCACAGATCCACGTTGCCCACAACCAACAACACAGAGGCCAACAACTCAATTCCAGTGCTACCCGGGATCAACCGATCCCAGATGCCCACCTGTTTGCGGACCAGGATCTACCGATAGACGGTGCCCACAACCAACTACACCAAGACCAACACTGCCACCAACCACTCAAGCTCAATGTTATCCTGGATCCATAGATCCAAGATGCCCACCAGTCTGTGGACCAGGATCGACTGACAGACGTTGTCCTCAACCAACAACGCCAAGACCAACACAGCCACCTACAACTCAATTCAGATGCTACCCAGGAAGCACTGATCCACGATGCCCACAACCAACAACTCAGAGGCCAACAACTCAATTCCAGTGCTACCCTGGATCTACTGACCCGAGATGCCCCCCAGTTTGTGGACCAGGATCAACTGATAGACGTTGCCCTCAACCAACTACTCCAAGGCCGACGCAACCCCCAACAACTCAATTCAGATGTTATCCTGGAAGCACCGACCCACGGTGTCCTCAACCAACTACCCAAAGGCCAACCACTCAATTTCAATGCTATCCAGGATCAACCGATCCCAGATGTCCACCAGTTTGCGGCCCTGGATCAACTGATAGACGTTGCCCTCAACCAACTACTCCAAGGCCGACTCCACCACCAACCACTCAATTCAGGTGTTACCCTGGAAGCAATGATCCACGTTGTCCACAACCAACTACCCAAAGGCCAACCACTCAATTTCAATGCTATCCCGGCTCTGTAGATCCAAGGTGCCCACCCGTGTGTGGTCCAGGATCAACTGACAGACGTTGTCCTCAACCAACAACGCCAAGACCAACTCGTCCAACTACCAGGCCAACACCAGCCCCCACAACTCAATTTAGGTGCTACCCAGGAAGCACCGATCCACGATGCCCACAACCAACAACTCAGAGGCCAACCACGCAATTCCAGTGCTACCCAGGGTCAACTGACCCTAGATGCCCACCTGTTTGCGGACCCGGATCAACCGACAGACGTTGCCCTCAACCAACAACCCCCAGGCCAACCCGTCCAACTACTAGACCAACACCAGCTCCAACAACACAATTCCAGTGCTACCCTGGTGCAGTAGACCCAAGATGTCCTCCCGTATGTGGTCCAGGATCAACGGACAGACGTTGCCCACAACCAACAACACCAAGACCAACTCAACCACCTACAACTCAGTTTAGATGCTACCCAGGAAGCACCGATCCTCGATGCCCACAACCCACAACACCCAGACCAACAACTCAGTTCCAATGCTACCCAGGATCAACCGATCCCAGATGCCCACCTGTTTGCGGTCCCGGATCAACTGACAGACGTTGCCCTCAACCAACAACCCCCAGGCCAACCCGTCCAACTACTAGACCAACACCAGCTCCAACAACTCAATTCCAGTGCTACCCTGGTGCAGTAGACCCAAGATGTCCTCCCGTGTGTGGTCCAGGATCAACGGACAGACGTTGCCCACAACCAACAACACCAAGACCAACTCAACCACCTACAACTCAGTTTAGATGCTACCCTGGAAGCACCGATCCACGATGCCCACAACCCACAACACCCAGACCAACCACTCAGTTCCAATGCTACCCAGGATCAACCGATCCCAGGTGCCCACCTGTTTGCGGACCCGGATCAACTGACAGACGGTGCCCACAACCAACCACCCCTAGACCAACTCGTCCAACTACCAGGCCAACACCAGCCCCAACCACTCAATTTAGGTGTTACCCGGGAAGCACTGATCCACGATGCCCACAACCAACAACTCAGAGGCCCACAACTCAATTCCAGTGTTACCCAGGATCTACTGACCCGAGATGCCCACCAGTGTGCGGACCCGGATCAACCGACAGACGTTGCCCGCAACCAACAACCCCAAGACCAACTCGTCCAACTACCAGACCAACACCTGCACCAACAACTCAATTCCAGTGTTACCCTGGAGCAGTAGACCCAAGATGTCCTCCAGTTTGTGGACCGGGATCTACAGATAGACGTTGCCCACAGCCAACTACCCCAAGACCAACTCCAGCTCCTACTACACAATTTAGATGCTACCCAGGTTAACCATGTTTTTAACCTCAAAGCGAACATTGGTTGTTTTTTCTTATTCTTTAATCTTGTGGTACTGAATTCTTTTACAGGATCTACTGATCCGCGTTGTCCTCAACCGACAACCCAAAGACCAACAACACCGTTCCGATGCTATCCAGGTACTTTAAGATTAATTATTAATTAATTAATTCGGCTTGCAAAACTGCAAAGAACCGCAAGCGCTTAGTATAGTTTCGATCTCGTTCAATTTGAACGTTTTTGTTCAATTTTTGTACAAGTACCTGTGTCAACGTACCTATTTCGAAAGAAAATTTGAAAATCGTTTACCTTTAAATCCTAGTGAGGAACAAAACTTATGGTAGATCCCATAATTTCACTAGTTTTTTCGACATTAATTTCATCATGATGCCATTTGTTTGCCCATTTACAACTTTTCTTGTACATGTCGTAGACTCTTGCAAGTCGTTTGTTTCTAAAGCGTTAGTTCACACACTCACGTACATTTAATATCAGTCAGCAAACTATCAACTAGATGTAGCTTGTAAGTGAAAAACTGCCTAATAACACAGTCTCCCTTAAATGGTGGACGATATGAATTTATATGCCGGCAGGTCTGTGCCACGACGATTTGCCTTTGCTCAGAAAAAATATGTAGGTGTTTAAAATGTCTACGAAAATGTCCGCGGCGTATATTGGCCAAATTTTATTAATACATTCAAGGGTTAATTAATATTCTGGTGGTAATTTTAAAATCTCGTAATGTCCAATTAAGGGGTACTGACTGAATTCTCTCTTTGAACTCTATCTAGGATCAACGGATCCCAGATGTCCAGCTCCCACAACTAGGCCGACCACCCCAGCCACGACCAGAGCCCCCGTGTGTTATCCAGGAAGCACAGACCCCAGATGTCCGGCTCCTACTACTAGACCCACCACCCCTGCAACAACACGAGGTCCAGTATGCTATCCAGGAAGTACCGATCCACGTTGTCCACAACAAACAACAAGACCAACACAAGGCACTACAAGAGCTCCGGTCTGCTACCCAGGAAGCACGGATCCAAGATGCCCTCAAGTGACGACTCCAGCACCAACTCAACGTACTAGCACAGCATCATCATCTCAGTTTCAATGTTACCCAGGTACAATTGATCCTCGCTGCCCACCAGTATGCACTCCTGGATCAACTGACCGCAGATGTCCACAACCAACTACTCCTCGGCCCCAACCAACAACTAGGCCAACGCAGCCGCCAACAACTCAACAAAGATGTTATCCAGGCAGTTCTGACCCAAGATGTCCACAACCCACAACACAACGACCAACAACACAGTTTCAATGCTATCCTGGATCTACCGATCCAAGATGCCCACCTGTGTGCGGACCAGGATCGACTGACAGACGTTGTCCTCAACCAACAACACCAAGACCAACACAACCACCTACAACTCAATTTAGATGCTACCCCGGAAGCACGGATCCCCGATGCCCACAACCAACAACACCCAGGCCAACAACTCAATTCAGATGCTACCCAGGAAGCACCGACCCACGTTGTCCACAACCAACAACCCCAAGGCCAGCTCCAACTACCACTCGAGGACCAGTCTGCTACCCTGGCAGCACTGATCCACGGTGCCCGCAAACAACAACCTCAAGGCCAACGACGACTCAATTCCAGTGTTATCCCGGCTCTGTGGATCCAAGATGCCCACCCGTATGTGGACCAGGCTCAACCGATAGGAGATGCCCGCAACCAACTCGTCCTCCTACTACCAGGCCAACCCAGCCACCCACAACTGCATTCAGGTGTTACCCTGGAAGTACTGATCCACGCTGTCCACAGCCTACCACCTCAAGGCCTGTTCCAACCACGACTCGAGGACCTGTTTGCTACCCAGGTAGCACCGACTCTCGTTGTCCACAAACTACAACGCCAAGAGCAACACGTCCACCAACCACACGGCCAACTCAGCCACCAACAACACAATTTCAATGTTATCCTGGAACAATTGACCCCAGATGCCCACCTGTTTGCGGACCGGGATCAACTGACAGACGTTGTCCCCAACCAACCACACCAAGACCCACACCACCTCCAACACGGGCAACTCAACCACCAACCACTCAATTCAGATGCTACCCAGGAAGCACCGATCCACGATGCCCACAACCAACAACTCAGAGGCCAACCACGCAATTCCAGTGCTACCCAGGGTCAACTGACCCTAGATGCCCACCTGTTTGCGGACCCGGATCAACCGATAGACGGTGCCCACAACCAACCACCCCTAGACCAACTCGTCCAACTACCAGGCCAACACCAGCCCCCACAACTCAATTTAGGTGTTACCCGGGAAGCACTGATCCCCGATGCCCACAACCAACAACTCAGAGGCCTACAACTCAGTTCCAGTGCTACCCAGGATCAACTGACCCTAGATGCCCACCTGTATGTGGACCCGGATCAACCGACAGACGTTGTCCTCAACCAACAACCCCAAGACCAACTCGTCCAACTACCAGACCAGCACCAACAACACAGTTCCAGTGCTACCCTGGCTCAGTAGACCCAAGATGTCCTCCCGTTTGTGGCCCAGGATCAACCGACAGACGTTGCCCACAGCCGACTACTCCAAGACCAACTCCAGCTCCTACTACACAATTTAGATGCTACCCAGGTTAACCATATTTTTAAACTTCAAAACCAAAGTCGTTTTGTTTTTTTTTAATTCATTAACTTATGAATTGTACTGATTATTTGCAGGATCTACAGACCCGCGTTGCCCTCAACCGACAACCCAAAGACCAACAACACAGTTCAGATGCTATCCAGGAAGTACAGATCCACGATGCCCACAACCTACAACCACAAGACCAACAACTCAATTCCAATGTTACCCTGGATCAACTGATCCACGGTGCCCTCCAGTTTGTGGTCCGGGATCAACTGATAGGCGTTGTCCAAAACCAACAACACCAAGGCCAACGTTGCCACCAACGACTCGTCCTACTCAGCCACCACGAACAACTGCACCAGCTCAACAATTCCAATGCTATCCAGGCACAATCGATCCCAGATGTCCCCCTGTTTGTACTCCAGGATCAACTGACAGACGTTGCCCGCAACCGACAACTCCAAGACCGACTCAACCACCTACCACTCAATTCAGATGTTATCCTGGAAGCACTGATCCTCGCTGTCCCCAGCCAACCACTCCAAGACCAGCTCCTACTACCACTAGGGGTCCTGTCTGTTATCCCGGTAGCACTGATCCACGTTGTCCACAAACAACCACTTCTAGACCAGTTCCAACCACCACACGCGGTCCTGTATGTTATCCAGGAAGTACCGATCCCCGATGCCCACAAACTACCACCGCACGACCAACCACTCAATTCCAGTGCTACCCTGGTTCAGTAGATCCAAGGTGTCCACCGGTTTGCGGACCAGGATCAACCGACAGGAGATGCCCACAGCCAACTACTCCAAGACCCACTCAACCACCAACCACTCAGTTCAGGTGTTATCCCGGAAGCACTGATCCACGATGCCCACAACCTACAACGACTAGGCCAACAACACAATTCCGTTGCTATCCTGGTAATTTTCATTGAACCTTTTTAAATTAAAAAACTTAAAACTATTGAAATAGTTATTGGTTATCCTTTTTTCCAATAATTTGCAGGATCAACTGATCCCCGGTGTCCTCAACCTACAACAAGACCCACTCAACCACCAACTACCCAATTCAGATGCTACCCAGGCAGCACTGATCCACGATGCCCTCAACCTACGACCACAAGACCAACCACGCAATTCCAATGCTATCCTGGCTCAGTAGATCCAAGATGCCCACCTGTTTGCGGACCAGGATCAACTGACAGGAGATGTCCACAGCCAACAACTGCAAGACCTACTCAGCCTCCTACAACTCAGTTCAGATGCTACCCAGGTAACTATCTACGCCCTTGTTAAACCATACGATTTAAGCCAAACAGCTAGCTAATCACAATGATACTTGTTATTTGTAGGTTCAACCGATCCTCGTTGCCCTCAACCAACGACTCGTCCAACTCAGCCTCCTACAACTCAATTCAGATGCTACCCAGGTAACTACCTAGGCCCTTGTATCATTGTGCTATCTAATATACCTATCCATACAGCAATACTTTGTAAACTATGGGAGTTGTGCTAATAGGCCTTATCAATTTGGCCTCAGCATCTCCATATTATGGACTCCCCAAATACAATACAATACAATAGGCCCTTGTAAAGCCATACTATTCCAGCCAAACAGCTAGTTAAACACACTGAAACTTGGTATTTTTAGGTTCAACTGATCCTCGCTGCCCTCAACCAACGACTCGTCCAACTCAGCCTCCTACAACTCAATTCAGATGCTATCCAGGAAGCACAGATCCCAGATGTCCGCAACCAACCACTCCTAGACCCACTACGCAAGCTCAATGCTATCCTGGCTCCATTGACCCCAGGTGTCCACCAGTTTGCGGTCCAGGATCCACTGACAGGCGGTGCCCACAACCAACAACACAACGTCCGGCCCCACCAACTACCACTCAACCAAGATGCTACCCTGGTAAACATTTGATTTAATGCTGGCAAAACTAACTCTAGTTATTGCCTATTTGGCCAAAAAATTACGAATGTTTTTAATGCACTTACAGGTTCACCCGACCCTAGATGCCCACAACCTACCACTCGAAGACCGGTTCCAACAACCACTCCTGGTCCCAACTGTTATCCTGGTAGTTTAGATCCTCGCTGCCCTCCAACAGCAACCTCTACGCAATCTTCTGCAACAAGGGCACCTGTTTGCTTCCCAGGCTCGACTGATCCACGCTGTCCCCAACCAACACCAGCAACCCAACCACCTTTGAAATGTTTCCCCGGAAGTACTGATCCTCGTTGCCCTCAACCAGAACCAACAAAGAAACCATTGTGCTACCCAGGCACCATAGATCCCAGATGCCCTCCAGTTTGTAAGCCTGGATCGACTGACAGAAGATGTAATGGACAAGCCGACTCATTCCAACCATTTTTATTGCCAGGAGAAAATGAAGGAGGTAATTAGACGAATTATATAGCTAATTTATTCTTGTGCACGCTGTCTCAAAGTTTGCGATAAAACTTGTGCCACGACGTAATAAAAATTTCCTCCCAATTTCAGGCTATGGATCCCGAACGAGAGCAAGGAGAGCATAGAGAACTGGTTCTTGATTAATGCCATCTTGACGCCATTATTGATGAAAAGAAAAATTTGAAAAATGAAGAAAATGAATGCTGCATATCAATTCACAGAGTAGATTATATTTTTTGAGAAGTATAAATCTTCCAAGCAAATTTTTATGTCTGATTAGAGCTGGTGTGTAACTATTTTTTGACATGTATCTGTTGTTGGAGAGATAAAATTGATATTTTCAAAAACTATTAATATATATATATTCCAATACTAAAGCATCTTCCGAGTAAAACTGTAAGCCCTTGTTTGTCTCTATGTATTGTATCCTCAACTTTATCTGTTCGTCATTTCATATTTTGTTACAATTTTAAAATCAATGTAATCATGCAAAAAATTATTAAGCATGGGAATCTGTTGTGGTTGTAAAAAATGTGATATGATATTAAATTAAATACAAAAAATACTCGAAAACTGTTGTCCTTTGCGTGGACTGTGGACTATTTTCAAATCATCATGATTACGACGAAGCTATTCTTTGTATCCTGTCATAATATAACATAATTCGTTGGAACAAGTGTGAAGCCACATGATGACTTTCTCCTTTACCATCGACCTCCAAGCAAGCGGATTAAAATTTCGGCCCACTCACAGTCAGACAGTTGTTGCAAGTAGCAACCAGCAGAAAACATACACAACGACAGCTTCAAACGATGGAACATTCTATGGAAGATTCAAGTGTGGTAGGCCGGTGTGAAATACTTATACAGGTTGGGGCAACCGAATATTTTATTTACTGGGATTACTGTGTGTACATGAAACACTGCATAAAAAAGTCAGCTCTTTTTTCTACTTCCAACAGTAGTTAGTAGTTTCAAAATTAATCGTTGCGTGTGTACCAAGTAAACGCAATCAAAGTGATCATTCATACTGAAAACATTTTGCAGACGGGGTTTGTCACCAGGTAAAAAGGTGCCCATTTTTAACCATTTTCCTTGTAATTGGTAATTTTGAAATTATAATCATATTTATATAAGTACTGTGACCATGGGTCCACTGAGGACGATTATGAATACATTTTTAGTGTTCTCTAACTAAATTATTAATTGTAAAATACACTTTAGCGACCGTTTTACTGATGGGAGACCAGTCTTATTGTACTGAATCAGGAATAAAACGTAAATAAAGTCAAATGAAATGAAATGAAAATATTATTTCCCGCAGATTCTCCGATTACGATTATTTTAATGCTTAGCATTTTCGGTGTAGCAAGTTCAATGGTAAAGCTAACACTCTTTATAATTCATGTAGGACTCCACAAATATGGGGGACATAATGGTCATGGGCGAAAGCCTAAAGGACCTAAATGAATAAATACCAATACCAAATACCAATACCAAATACCAATACCAAATACCAATACCAAATACCAATACCAAATACCAATAC